>JAJPUD010019482.1:2105-20992 GCA_023553655.1 Myrmecobius fasciatus | reverse complement strand
ACACACACACACACACATACACACACACAGAGTTCATTTCACATTGCTCAAAGGAGGTGATAATTTCTGGTAACTAAGCACCCCACATTTAAACCTGCAACTCTTTGGTAAAGGAATGATTTATTTCACATTCTTTTCTTAATATTCAGGCCTCAGAAGTAGTTCTTTTCTTTTGACTCTGTGGGGTATCCCAGGTCTACTGTGGGCTCTCAACAAAGAAGAATGATATCATTAAGTAAGAAAAGTTATAAATCTCTCATTACTTGATCCTCCTTCTATCCTTTCGTGAAATGCATTTTCACACATGAAAAATGCTTTCAAAAGGAGTCATTCCAAGTAAATCTAGATTGGATAACTCATGGAAGGCTATTATGAGGGAGTAGTTAGGATAATAATAATAGCCATAGGTCACTCATGCAATAAAGGAATGATTGGAGTAAGTCCTAGAGGAGAAAGAGTGCATTTTATGCTATCACTACTACAATTCTTGGTAGCTGCTAGGGTGTGGGCCCTGCAGGGGTGGTGGATCACTAAGGCAAAGCTACTTCCCCAAAGAGAAATTCAGAAAAGACATATAATGAAGCAAGAGCTAGAAGTTAACCCTGTTGCCTTGATTGAAATGACCTAGTCAAAGAAGGACATAGAAAGTGGGACCTTCTTATTATCACTTCTATATAAGTTTAAAGGCTAAAGGAATTACTAAAGCTTTGCTTAGAAACTGCACCACGCATTTTACTTTGTCATCCTGATAAAATGACATCAAACAAGCGAGTTTGGCTTCTTGTCTCCATAGTGTAATGGCTGAGATACAGGGCATTCCGCCCTGCTTCTACAAGTGCAAAGGGCATTCGAATTTTGCTAACTCTTTGTTCCAATAGGCACAGATATAGAAATATGACAAGATGCTGAATCTGGGACACAGAGAAAAGTCTTCATCCAAGGTTTTGTAAGTATAATATTTTATTACTTTCTTTTTCCCCTCCTTTACAATGAGAAGCCACTCTTAGACTGTACTTTTTGGAAATAGGAAGCCTGTAAAAAAGAAAACATCTCTGAAAAATCAAACAATCCTAATTTCAACAGATGATTGTGCAATTGGTCCTGAGAACTGCCTTTGTGAGCCACATCCAAAGGAATGCCTGCAGACAACAAAGTTGAGAAATCAGATGGTCAAGAACACCAACATTGCCAGATTCTAAGGGAACATCTGTTTGTATGTTCTTTGAGCTGCTAGAGACATGATCAACTCACTGTAGATTACATAGTCCTCTAAACTAGCATTCAAGTCCTTATCAAGAATATCACATGGCCCAAGACTAAACATTTCATGCAATAGACAATAGAAAATATAGAGCTTTCCAGAAGTGAGGAATCAAGAGGAAATTTTACACATGGCTCCATCTCTTCCCTCCTTACAACTACTTTTTGCACCCTTACCATCAAATCTTAGCATATCTTCTAAATCATAGAATTTCTATCCTTCTATCATGATTGCTACCTTTAATTTACACTTTTCTCACCCATTCTCTTCTCCAGCAACACCACCATAATACAAGAAAAAAGAAAAGAACCAGATAATTTGTCTCATCATGGAACTTTCAGAAGAAGTTAGATAACCATGTTTAGGAGATTTGCAAACAGGGAACAGAAACTTCTTTTTTAACTTTTGAATTGGAACCCCATGACCCTAGATTTTGCAAGTCCTGAAGGAAACTGGGTTCATGCCCATATGTGCAGACAAAGAGTCTTGTGATGACCCTACAGACCATACAGTTAACTCCTAAATTACAGAAGAAACCAAGTCTAATAATAAAGTAAAGAACAGTATTTGGAGAAAACTGAAGTCAGAAGATCAGTTCATCCCGCTGCTTTCCATAGTTGTGTCCTAGTTCTTCTGATATCCTCTTGATATCTATGATGAATACTTCTATGAGTAGGGGTCCTGTTGGTTATGTCAGTGCAACAGTCTGACTAGAATGGTGAGAAGGATCAGGGGAGATGTTGTTACCCATATTTTTTTTTCTTAATGCTTTCTTAATGAATTTTATTTTTTATACCCCAATCACTTTCCAAGAATCCACTCCATAGTAGTTGTCCTCCATAACAACAATCAAGCAGCAAAACTTCTAGAGAGAACAATCCATTGACAAATTATATGGCACTCCTCACCCATAGTCCATCATTTCTCTGTAATTTATTTTTCAAGGTTCGTCATATATAAACTCTGCAAAACAGACGGGATGACCTTTTCTCTTCTTACAAATACTTCTCCACTTCTTGTCTCCATACTTTTCCTTGTCTCTTCTCCATGCCTAGAATATATTCTTTCCTCATCTCTGCCTCATAGAGTATCACTCTTTCTTCAGTGCCCTGCTTAAGCATCATGATGCCTTGAGAAAACCTAAAGTGCCAATGCCTTCCTTTCTCAAACTCCTTTGTATTTAATGAATGACTTTGCATTTATTTGCATTTTTTCTCTTTATAGTTATTCTGAAACTCACTTTTAATTCCAAGAAGCTACAACATGCACAATAGTCACATCTTGGCAGATGGGCTAAATCAAGTTGAGGGTAACCAACAAGACAAACCCATTGGTGAGTCTATTCCAATTATGTGATGACTTCTTTGAGCATAACAGGTGGATGTAAACAATTTGTTCCAACAGCCATGAAGCAAGTTGTCAGACACAGAAACCATTAAGGTCATACACTGGGTTACAGATCTTCTCTAGTCATTCTGACTTTTGTCTTGCCACTGGATTTCAACAATTCTGGAAAAGAGAGTGAGATTTAAGATTTTGTGCAACTCTGCCTCACTTAAATCCTATCCATGCACAAGTCAAGATATCATCCTGTAATGTAATTAGTCTGCTTCAAAAAAGGACAAACAACAATTTATTCTGTATATACAGATCATTACTTTGCACACCCCCTCCCCAATTAGAATATAAACTCCCTCTAGTAGTTGCTTCATTCTATTTGTATTCCTAGCACAAGTCCTGGCACAATAGCTAGTCACCTATTGATTGATTAATTATGATGAGTAATCCACTCTATGTATATTTCTTTTTTTTTTTTTTGCTTTTTGCTGAGGCAATTGGGGTTAAGTGACTTGCCCAGGGTCACACAGCTAGGAAGTGTCTGAGACCAGATTTGAACTCAGGTCCTCCTGACTTCCGGGCTGGTGCTCTAACCACTGCGCCACCTAGCTGCCCCTCTATGTATATTTCTTGCAGAGTTTCAGTCTGGAATATTCTCAGATGGAGAACTTTTGTTTTGTCTGGCACAGGAGAAAAGAACCAAAATGGTAGAGAACTCTTCAACATTTCTTTGATTATAAATTTTTTACTTTTTTGTAGTCTAGAACTTGAGGTCAATCTAAAGAGATAAAATGAAAGAATCACGCAGTAATCTATATTATACTCTTTTGGAATTCCAAACATGGAAATCGCTGCATCCCATCAATTTTGTTTGAGAGGAGTTTTCAACTATCATTTTCTATGTAGCAATATACATATGAGAAAATTTTCCCAAATGTATTTATTATGATAGGATCAGAGATTACATTTCTTATCCCAGATTCTTTTCCTCACAAATGGTTTCTGCTTGCCAGTCTTCAGAAAAACTCCATTGTTTGGTAGCATTCAGACATGTTCAGGATATGGGGTGGGGTGCAGTGAGGGAAAATGGAATTAATTCTTCTTTAGAAGGCTTTAATTTACTTTTCCTGCTTTGGAATGACTAAAAAATATTCAAGAATTCCTTTTTAAATTTTTTTTTCTCTTTTGTCCCATTTCGGTTTCAATTATGTTATTTCTCTAGAAGCTGAGTAAGACAGTTTGGGTATGAATAAAGAGAGGTAAGGACATAAAGAAGTCTCAAGCATATATTTTCCATAGAAGATTTCTAATATACCTCTCTTTCATGATCTCACTTTAATTCCATAATTACTTCCTTAACATTATCCATTGAGCATGCAATGATCAATCCCAACTCAACACATAGAAAACTAAACTCTTCATCTTTCTCTTAAAATCATGTTTACATACAAATTTCCATAATCTATCAATATCACATCATTCTTCAAATCATTCTCACCCACTTGACTTAAAATAACTCCTTGTTCTCTCTTATTCTCTCTCCCGAACTATTATGTCTCTAAATTCTACTCTGATTCCCAGACCTGCTGAAATGAAAATAACCCTTCATTGACAGACTAAGGCATTATAGAAAATCAAAGAAATGGCTACTGAAACCTGGGCAAAGCAAAATGAGTGAGGCAGAAGCAATGGCTAATTTTTTTTTTTTCCTGAGGCAATGGGGTTAAGTGACTTGCTCAGGGTCACACAGCTAGGAAATGTTAAGTGTCTGAGGCCAGATTTGAACTCAGGTCTTCCTGACTTCAGGGCTGGTGCTCTATCCACTGCACCACCTAGCTGCCCCTAAAAATTTTTTTTAAAATAATTCTTTATCTTGGACATTTCTATTTATCCCTACTTTCCCTTTCCATACCCTAAATCCACTATTCATTACTTTATGTTTTACTAAAAATAATTTATAATGACCCCCCCAAAAATCATTACATTGCCTCTTTCTTGCCATTTCTACCGCCAGCACCCCAACATGTTATACCTGAACTATTGCATTAGTTTCTTAATTAGTTCCAAAACAATCCTAAAATCATGCTTTACAAATGATTCTCTCAGTTAAAAACCTGAAATTGCTTTCCCCTGCCTACATGATAACATCCATATTCTGTAGTATAACTCTTAAGACATTCCACTATTTAATCCCAATCTACATTTCCAATCTTTTTTCCCTTCTTCTTCCCCCCAAAAGCACTTTGTTTTTGCCTTTCCCAAGAAAAGCATCCCAGCTTCTTATCTTTTCCCCTTTAAGGTTACCTTCCAAGTACTCTGTATGTATAGAGTATATTTACTTCTTATGTACCTATTGCTTCCTCCATTAAAATATAAAATCTTTGAAGGCAGAGTGTGTTTTTGCTTTTTTTCTTCATTTTTCCCTCAGAGGTTTTCTGTGATATCACACAAAGCTGTAATGACAGAGGCAACCTATAGTATCATCCTCTATGCTCTGCTCTTCTGCAATCCATTTTCTGTATCTTTCCCAGTATTATCATGTGTCATTTATGTTTTAAATATGTAATTTTATTTATATGTTTTATCTCCCCAACAGAATATGCATGTATATACATACATACATCCCATCTACAAGGAAGGAATAGATTATGCCATCTATCTCTTTGTATACTCAGAGGTTAGCCTGATTCTCTTCTCTTTCTTTTTCCCCTTAATAGAATAAACACTCCTTGAAGGAAAGAGCTGTTTTAATTTTGTCCTTGTGAGATATCAATAGAGTTGTTCATGATGATAATAAATGATGAGGACTATGTTCTTGTTCTTTTTTTTGGGGGGGGGGTGTTCTTGATAACCTAGATATAACCTACTCTAGTTTCACTTTCAATTTAAATTGCACATTATTCCTAGCACAAAAATAGTATGTTTGCACTCCAACACAAAAAGAGAGGTATAACAAGAATGGAATGGCTTGGAGCAAATTTTGAAATTGGGTTTGGTAGTGAACTGCCATCTTGGAAATTGATAAGAGAAGCAAGTCAAAAATAATTTACTGGTACTTTGTAAAGTGGCAAGCACAAGACATTTTTGGCAATTCAATTACATTTAGTTTGTTTGATGGTTTTCTGAATGGCATCACTCCAGTTACAGCATTCACTGGTCAGGAAGTCTATAAATGAAGAAGGTCAAAGCTAAAAGATTTCTCAAAAAAAAAAAAAAAAAAAAAAAAAAAAGATGTTTAGTAAATGAAGACCTGATAACTTTTCTTCTTTATTTATTCCAGTAGAGTAAAATGAGTCTTCACAAGCTGTATTTGCACACAATTTTTCATACTGAAAAATGTACTTCAAGTTAATTTGGCTGTATCTGTAGTAAAACGTAAATGTTTGTACTGTGGTTTAAATTATTTGATTACTTCTCATTAGGGATCAGTGAATAGTGATTTAGTATTTCAAACACTTGAAATTCAGTCCAAAATCAGATTTATGTCAGTCCTGTGTTGGATCTGTAATTTAATTTAAGGCCACAACTACAACTCACAAAAAGAGAGGTGTGATCAGATTGCATATTGGGTAGCAAGTAGGAGAAAGAAGCTTACACTGCATATTTGACTCTTATCATGTTTCATTAGTTAAGGTGTAGATGGAAAAATTGCAGGTTAAAATCACACAACAGAAAAACATATAACTTATGTGAAATCTGATATTTTACATGCATAGCTCAAGTACCACCTCCTATATGAGACCAATCCTATTCTCTCCCCACTCCAGCTGTTAGTACTTCCCCCATCAACAACATAGAAATAACTTTGTATTTATTTTACTTTACATGTACCTATTTCTGTATATGTTGTTTTCTCACAATTTTGAAGGAAAAGGCAGTTACATTCTTGTTCCTATGAACATATTGAACTGAATTGAATGTTTAATTCCTATACAAAAACGTGCTTATTTTCAACTGAGCTCAATGTAATTGCAAGTGCCCATCCCCACCCCCCAAAATTCTCTGGTTTATATTTCCTTTAAAGCCTAGAAAATTCTAAAAAATAAAGAGGTGGAAAACAAAATTTCTTAATTCATAGTATATGTAGTTTAATTTTATATAAGGCACTGAATGTGTAATTTCATGGCACAGGGAATTCCTGTTTGCAATAACTCCTGTTAACCAACAATAGCTGGCTCTTTCCCTGCAATTTATAAACTTTGAGAGGTGCCTAGATAACTGTGACTTTAAGTGACTTGTCCAGAATCACATGGCCACCATGTCAAAGATAATATTTGAGCCCAGATCATTCTGTCTATGAGGCCAGAATGCTTCCTCTCAGTAATCAATAATACACAATCAACATCATGTAAGAAAGCCACCTTCACTGAACTATTTGTTCTGGTAAAGGTTACATTTCTCAAAATATCAATCAATCATTCAATCAATCAGCATTTGTTAAGTACACATGAGGTACCAGGTGCTAGAGATAGATGCAAAAAGAGTGAAACAATAAATATGGCTATCACCTTCAACATCATATGTATTATTTTTCAAAACAATATCTTATATTATACATGCCTATATATCTCCATGTGTGGATGCACACATATCCATAGAGACACACACACCTCCAGTATACCTATATATATATATATTTAGATGTATATATCCATATCCATATGTGTGTGTGTGTGTGTGTGTGTGTGTGTGTGTGTGTGTGTGTATAATCAGGTATAATCTAGTCATCATTCTCAAGCTAATATCATATATTAGCCAATACAGAAAGAAATTTGCCAACAATACCAGGGGATATACCTACCAACTCCTACAGATTGGTGCCTTCTCTAAGATCAGAAATTCAATTGAGATAAAAGTCCAGATCCCTTTTAGAAAGATTCAATATAGCCACCCTCTTCCCTCAACTTCCTTCCCTCCAGCAAGCTAGTCAGTCTCTAGAATACAATATTATTGGTATTAAATTTAAAACCAAAAGGCAATGTGACATAATAGATAAAGGGCTAGTCTTGGAATCATCAGGAAGATGTCCTGATACATGTGATTGGTTGACCAAGGACAATTCACTTAATCTCTGTATCCCTCTGCAAGTAAAACTATATAATAGAGGCAAATTGTCTATTTGTATTGGTGAAGGGAACTGGCACACTGCAGACTTTCCACACTGGTGTAATTACAGGTTCAGACCAAAAATTAAGCACACACACATACACTCATATTTGTTTATAATAAATAGGTAATACATACTTACATATCTGAATACAAGCCAAGTTTGGCGGATATAAAAGAATAAGGAGATAGAGAAGAGAAGAAGAACAGCCACTAAGGTACAAAATGGTATAGAAGACCCTGAGTTATTCCTAGATAAATAACTTCTCAAAACAATTTTATAGGCTACACTGGGGGTTTTATTCTTTTGAAAGTCTAGGCCAGGGTTCTGTATTCTTTTTGTTCATGGACCCCTTTGGCAGTGTGATGATGACTATCTTGTTGGAATAATGTTTTAAATAAATAAAATATATGAGATTATAAGGAAAGCAGTTATATTTGAATATAGTAATTAATTTTTTAAAAGCTCAAGTTCATATGCCTTAGCTTATAAAACCTTGATATCCATATCCCAGAAATACCCCTCAGAGCATTCAAATTGCTTAGTGACCTATGGAATGACTACCATCTCTTTACTTTTTTAGAAGGTAAATATAAAGGATAAAAGTTCTACTACTTTTCTTAGGAATTCTTTTATAATTTAATATCATGGAACTTTGCCTTTTGCAGAGTTTCTCATTTTGCTAGTCATAAAATTATTCTTAGTGAATACTAATTAACTGAATGATTTTTAAAATTATTCAAAGCCCCAAAGATGATTCAAAACCATTCCACATTTCCTAAGATACCCTGGTATTATAAAGCTCCAAGGTCTTTCTAGACTCTCTGTCCCATTACATGTTACCCACAAGTACATATAGGTGATAGAGAAAGGGTACATTTGCATAGAAACATTTTTTCTTCCCTTCCTAGATCATCTACCTCATTGTTTCAAAAGGATCTTCTGACCAAATCCTAAGTAAACCATTGTAGTCTATGATTATATAATAAAAACAGGAACCAAGTCAAGACAACCATGATGCTTTGTTTTCAGTTGAAAATTACATAAAAGTTTAGAGTCAAGAAAGTTTAACCAGAACCAAACAGCAACAATAAAAGTCAAAGTAAGAAGAAGATGATACCCACAAACCCCTAGTATCAGTTAATAGGCTTTAGGTAGTACTTAGACTAGGTTCAACATTCATAATTATGTTTTCCCTCATACTTTCTTAAACCAAATTCAAAGGTAGCGGTTTTCTTTATTAATATTTCATCAGATGAGAATAAATGCAACATTTTCTTTGGATTACACCACTCGGAGAGAAAGGAAAAAGAGAAAGGCTAATAAATCTTAAAGAGTTAATTATTAATACAGAGAAAATTTACTTTCTATGTTGTGACTTGTTTTATTGGTACACTGCAGTTCAATTTAGATTAAGAAGCAGAAAGATTATTGTTTCCCAACAGAGAAGTATCATAAATAAATACAGCAAAGAATTTCTTGTTTTTGAGGCAAACCATCTACAAATATCCAGACTGAAAGAAAAATTAGAGCCTCCAAAAATTGTTTTCTTTTTTTTAATCCCCAAAATGTAGTTTGCTTAACATCACATAATTTAAGACTTGGAAGATCATCTCCTCCAACCCATGTTTAAGATCAGGAAGTTCTTCCATATCATCATCATACACCAATTATCAAAATTTTTCTTAAAGATTACCAGAAATGGGGAATTCGCTATTATCTGAAGCAACTCATCCCATTCCACTTTGGATCAGCTCTAGAAGTAAAAAATCTTTCCTTACCTTGAACAGAAATCTACCTCTCTACAACTTCCCCTCACTTCTAATTCTGTCTTTTAGGCAGAATTTTAATACAAGACTAATACAGACTGTGGCCCAGAATACCAACATAGGAGGGTCCACTTTCTCCTGGACTTATGCTATAAAGCAACATTCCTAAGTATTCCACCCATTTCCTGGGTCCTTTATCTATTCTTGCATCAGCTTCTCTGTGGTATCTCTTCCTTCTTATTCATTGGCCAAGATGCAGGGTCTGGGGTCAGCCTCTTTTGGGGATAAGATTTTCCTTCTCTAGCATAATTGTAACCAGGGAGGACCATTCCCTTTGCTATTCCCTTCATCTGAATTTTTCCCAAACACCAGATTTCCAATTATGCCCCAGCCTCTGAGGTCAAATAGAACAAGATTAAGTCTACTTTTACACATCAGCCTCCTTCTGGATATTATGAATATTATGAATTCCCTATTTTCCTCTGAAGTATAATATCAATTTAAGCATTTATCTGTAATATGAAAATATAAGGTAATAAACATGAGCCAGTGGATATCAGTAGAGTCCTCTATGCAAATATAGTTTACTTTAACCTTATGAACTTGGCATCTACAATATTTTTATTCCCATAACCTACAATATGCTTTCCTAATGACACTAAGTGTAACTGCCCAAAGGAAAATGAAGGGAAGAAGAAAGGATGGATGGTAAAGCTAGTATATCCTTTTCAACAACTAAAAGTTCAGTTTTAGACCAAACTGACCTTGAAGAAGTCACAAAGGACTTAGAATTAGGAAGAACGGAGTTTGAATACTGCCCCAGACACTTATTAGTTATGTGATTGATCAAGTCACTTGGGTCAGTCTCAGTTTTCTTACTTGTGAAATAGGGATACTAACACCTATCTCACAGTTATGAGGATTACATGAGATAACATTTGTATAGTGTTTTGCAAGCTTTCAAGTGTCATAAAAATGTTACTCATTCTTGCAATTGTTGTTGTTATTATTATTGTCAAGTTTAAGCCATTCCCAAATTCAAGGAACCCTGTCTGTCCTACCCCAGACTTCTAAACATACTGAAGAACAGGTCTGGTCCTTAATCTATGGAGAGAGGATGCCATGACAGACAATGCATTCAGGGATAATGTAAAAGGAGGCAGAAAGGAGAGGTTTGATTCAGCTTCCACCACACATTCTCTCAAGACGAAGGCAAAAATCAAAAACATTTAGTCTATATTTTCTTTGTATATTTTATTTCCTTTTACCAATCTCACTAATTGTGCCCTCTTTCAAATGTTCAGAAACAAGTTATGGGAAAGCAAGAATGATCTGCATTGTAGATAAAAAACAAGCTTTTTGTGCAAGAAGTGAAAGTGGCATCTCAGGTACCTACATTCAATCTTCTATATGTGGGGCAAAAAGAGAAAAGTCCCAAGATTTCAAAGACACCACCTGCATGAAAGCTTCTTTTAGAGGAAAAGTGAAAGAGGAATTAACTTAGTGTCTCATTGTTCTTCATGGCTGTCACTTGCTAACCAGGATTGTTTGATACCAATTATATCTTATTGTTAAATGTCTCCCTCAGTGACTATGAAGTTGTATAGAATACAGTCAAGACAAATACAGGATTTCCATAGAAGGGTGCATCACTTTATACAGAATAAATTCTTAAAAGCTTTATGTATATCAAATTTGGGGGCTATGAAGTCATTCTAGCATAGGAAAGTAGAAAGATCTCCCTGATCTACCATTTAACTCTTATGTGATCTAGAATAAGGTACTTAATATTTGGGGGCCTCAGTTTCCTATTCCACAAAATGAGTAAGAAAGCATGGTCTAGATAATGTTTAAAATCCCTTAGGCTCACTCAAAATCTATAATCATTGGACCCTATACAATATCGCATATAGGACAATATTGTGAAGTCAAGAGACTTAAATTAAAATTGCAGTTTGGACACTTCCTAGACACTTGAGCCTGGAAAAATCACTTGTTTGAGATTTTATTTTATTCATTTATAATATGGTGATGATACTACCTTCCTTATACTTCTTTAGAGGAAAGTACTTTATTAAATCTTAAAGTTCTAGTGATATTTGTTATTATATGCAATAAAAAACCTTCCATTTTGAAGATATGCCTTGACAAATGATTGTCCCATTCCTCCCCTGGAGTTTTTTGACAATCTGAATTTTTATGTGATTTATTTGTTTAAAGTAAGGTTAGTGTTTATTAGCCTTAGATAAAGAAGTGGACATAAGATATGGGATTTAATGCCCTGAGAAATTTTTAAAATTCAGATACCAAAGTTGCATGTAATAATTATTAATCAAAAAAAGTTTATTCAGAATCTGATAATAAAATTCTATAGCCTGACAAATTAAAATACTTTTGACCACATCCATTTTCCCTGTCCCCAGTGAATGAAATTAGGATCTTATGACAGACACAAGTTTATTCAATTTAAGGAGACAAGTATGGTCATGAACACTAGAAGACACCTGGAGAATATCACAATACAATTCTACCATTCTCCAGGAGAGAACTCATCTGTCTCAACAGTCTTCAAGGGTATCCCCAAACCCTCTTCCAAACTTCCCTATTTCTGTCAATGGCACCATTATGCTTCCAATCACACAGGCTGACAACCTTAATATCATTCTCCCTCACTCTTTTAGGCAAACCAATTGCTAGATTTTGTTCTGTCTTCATAACAAATCTCATCTCCATCCCCTTCTCTCCACTTACACAGACAGCAGGCCCTCCTTTCCAGGTCTTTATCACCTCTTCCCTAAAGTTCCTTTATTTCCGCAGGGTTCTCCAAATCAGTCTCCCTGCTCAAGTCATCTCCATTCCAATCAAACCATACAATGGCCAAGATGTTTTTCAACAAGCATAGTTCTGATCCTATCTTAGTTCTCTTCTCCCCCTTCAAATAAATGATACTGATGGCTCAGTATCACCAGCAAGTATTAAATGTAAGGCCTCTATTTCAGATTTAAAATGCTTCACAAACTTATGTGCTTCCTACTTCATCCTTCCAATTTGTACTCTTCTTCCCTGCACAAACTCCTCAGTCTGACAGTTCTGGTTTATGTTCCTCATATAACAAAATTGCAATTCTGAGACTTTAAAACTGGCCATTTCCCATGCTTGGAATGGCTCATCTCTTAAAATCTCTACCTTCTGCAAAAAGCCTTTCCAGCTGCCTCCCCTTCTAAGGTTACCTTCTATTAGACTCTATAAGGATGTCACAGGTATGTTTATTAATATGCATTTATATTTATTTATGTATTCCATTAGAAAGCATGTTCTCTGGGGAGAGAGATTATTTTAACTTTATTTTATGTCAGCAAGCAGGTGACAAATAAGCATAATACCCTAATATTTCAAAGTTCTTATAGAATGTAAAACTCTTTGAAAATAGAAAATGTTTGTTTATCTTTGGAATCTTCAGCACCTAGCACAATGCTGAGTAGTAACTTAATAAATCCTTATTCATTGATTCACTGATCCAAAGTTTTTAAAACTATCGTTTCAAAATCTAGCACCCCTTGTGAATACCCTACTCCAGGACAAGGACTAACATACATTTGTAGATGGATTGTCCTCCCACTAGAATATAAGTTTCTTGAAGGAAGAGACTTTTTTCATTTTTTCTTTATAGTCCTTCGACTTAACATAAAGCCTGTTACAGTTCCCGGTTAATCTAAACAAAGCAAAACAAAAAGATGGAAATGAGAACAAATTTGTCCCAGAAAACCTCAATATAAAGCTAAAAATAATTTATTTTCAGTTCCCAATTCCTATTTATTGAATGGATAACAATCACAGTTCCTTTTATTGACATTTAAAACTGCTTTACATTTGCCATTCCCTCCCTAAGTAAACCTTTTTGTGAGCAAGGAGCAAATATAAGTGGATTGAGTCAACCAAAGATTATTCATAAATAAAGCCTCATAAACTTTACAGGGCCTCAAAGCTCCATAAAGAATGTTATCTATCTCATACAAACCATTCATGCACTTGTAATCTTTAAGTATAACTATTAATAAATACTTCAACTAAAGTTGTATTCTGATGCCCATGATGTCAGGGGGTGACCCTGGGACAGGACTAACATTAGACTCCGCTCTGTCATCTAAAGGAAAAAAAAATCAGAGGTGGAAAGCATGCCATTAGTAGTCGGCTCATAAATATAGTTGTCTCAAAAGTTTTAATGAAATATTAAGCTAGCTTAAAATTGTCATGTTTTTTTTGAAATACCCTCTATATGAGTTTGCAACAACTTATAAAGATTTACTAAGGCATGGAGGGTTCATAAAATGCACTGATGAACAGCTTACCCACACCAACAATCATGTATCTTTGATATCATATGATCAAAATTGTTGGAGATCTTAGACATCATCTCATCTAGTTTCTTCCTTTTTGCATAGGATGAAATCAAGGCACATCGAGTTTAAGTAACCAGCTCAAGGACACATAAGTGGTAGGGGTCAAGATTTGATTTCAGGTGTTTAGACTCAAATTTGTATCTTTTTGCACTATACCAAAATGCCCAACTGAAGCACTGAAGTAAATATTTCTGGAAACTTCATTTAAAACCCTCAGGTTCCCCAAAACTGCAGCTGAATATTATGCCTTTGGAGTAGGATAGTGGCTCAGAGTTCTCATTGTTGACTATGGGCATTTTTTTTTCTATTATAACCCCTCCCAACTGCTCAGTTCCTATACTGACTTTTGGGTTATGAATCTCAAAGGCATCAAAACACAACCAACGAAGCTCAAGAAAAGAATCAATAAACTCTCTCAATGGATTTTCCAAAGGAGGGTAATCAGCATAGATACTCATAGTCCAGGAAACTCAACTGCCAAGTTTGCTAGCCATGGCCCCTGGACCTCCCACTTTTCCTCTGTCCTCATCCTCCTATCCAAGTTCTTGGCAGCCTGAGGGAATTACAGTATCTCAGGCCTCAGGCTCTCTCTTTGCTTTCCTCAATTACTGAGAATCCACTATCAGCACAGCCAATCAACCTCATGGTAGCTGAACCCAGGAGCCATTTTAGGGTGTTGCAATGGTTTCCTCTGTATTTGATATGTCTCATTGATGTGCTTTTTATCCTCTGCAATAACAGACTGCAAACACAGTCTCTGTGCATTTCATAAAGGAATACTTGAGAAGCACTGGGGTTCAGTAGAAAGAGCTCTTGACTTAGAGCCACAGAAGCCAGGTTCAAATATTGACTCTGTCACTTCCATTTAACCTTTTTTGTCTGTTTTAAAACAAAAGGCTGGGACTAGGTGATCTCAAGGTTCATTCCATAGGATCACTCAAATAATCCTAATTCTGAGATACTAGTAGCTACCAGAGTACAATGGTGAAAGTACAGAAGACCTGGCTTTGAATTACAACCCAGAGAGGCAGTTAGATAGCACAATGAATGAAGTGCTAGATCCAGAGTCAGGAAGAAGGGAGTTCAGATCCAGCTTCAGATTAATTTTGTGACCTAAGCAATTCATTTACTCACCCTCAGTTTCCTCATCTATAAAATTGAGACAGTAATTGCACTTACCTTAAGATAATAATTGCACCTACCTCTTAGAATTGTAAAGATAAAATGAGATGTTTGTAAAGTGCTTTGAAAACCTTAAAGTACTACATTAATGATAATAGGAATAGCAATAGCAGTAGGAGAAGTAGGGAAAGGAGTTGGAATAGAAGAAAGAGGAAGAATAGAAGTAGAAGTAATAGTAGAAGGAATTAAAGTAGAAATAATAGGTAGAGGAAGAAGAGGAGGAGGAGGATAAAAAGTAGGAATACAAAAGGAGCAGAAGTAAGAGCAGTACTAATAGTAGTAGGAGAAGAAATAGAAGGAAGAGAAATAGGAAGAGAAATAGGAGGAAGATGAGAAGTAGTAGAAATAGAATTGGGAGAAGAAGTAGAATTAAAAGTGGTGGTAGAAGTAGAAGGAGAAAGAGTAGGAAGAGAAATATAAAAAAGGAGAATGAGAAGTAGAAGTTGTAGAAGAAAAATTAGTAGAAATAGTAGGTGGAAGAAGAGGAGGAGGAAAGAAGTAAAATAGTAGCAGAAGTAGGAGTAGTACTAGTAGGAGAAGTAGGAGGAAAAGTAGGAAAAGTAAGAAGAGAAATAGTAGGAGTAGAAGTGGTGACAGAAGTAGGAGTAAAAAGAGAAGGAGGAGAAGAAGGAGGAATAGAAATCAAAGTAGCAGAAGTAGGAGTAAGAAGTAGTAGCTTCAGCAAGCAGCAGTATCAACATCAAAAGTAGTAGTAGTAGTAGTAGCAGCAGCAGCAGCAGCAGCAGTAATAGTAGTATCTTTGATACTTATTCTCTGTGTTTTCTTGAACAAGTCAATTAATCTCGTGAAAGCTTGGTTTTCTCATATAAAGAATGTGGGAGGTTGATTTGGATAAGCTTCTCTTCCATGTCTACATTTAGGATCCTGTGATCTTGCTTCTTCATGCCTATTATTACTATTCTGCATCTTTCCTAATAATCCAAATCTCCCCTCTTCCATAAGGCATTCCCTCATCATTCTAGTCTTCCTTACTTCTCTGAATTTCTGTAGTCTTTATGATTTGTACCATGCAATTTGGTACTTATATTCTTCTTAAATTATGATTTAATTTGTTTTCACACATTTTTATTTTCTCTAACTTAACTAAAAGGTCCTTAAGCATACTAACTGCCTAAGGCCATTGTTCTTTAAGAGAGGTACAAAGGATTTCAAAAGGGGTTGTCAGGGTAGGTGGCACTTGTGCATCAGAACAGAACACCAAGCACATAGATTAACTATGAGTATAAGCAGAGCCCTGCAACCTGGATTCCATCTTGAATGACTTCTGCATCCTGGATTTCTTGGTTTCTTCTCTCTTTTCCAGTCTCTGAATCCCACTGTCAGAAAATTCTGAACTCTCCACTCCTAATTCCTACTTTCATTGCCTACCTTGCATCTAGATGCCTTGTTTCCAGTAACTTGCTAACAAACTGTACAATTGTTTCATCAGAATAAAACTTAGCTTCCTAGCTCCTCCTCAAAAAATAGTCACCTTTGCAGTCCCTTATGTTTAGAATCCAACTCCTCAATCCTCATCTCTGCAAATTGATTAACCTGACTTCTTTCAAGGCCCCACTAAAATCCTGTCTTCTATAGAAAGTCTATCTCAACCTCTCTTTTGTTGGCTTTTGCAGTAATGAAAAGAGTAAAAGACCAAAAGCCAAGAGACACATAATCTAGAATCCAGTTCTACCACTGACTAACTCTAAACCTTGGGGAAACTTCAGTTCCTTCATCTTTGCCTTAAAGGAATGAATTGAAGTAGATAACTTCTTTTTCACTTTAACATTTTACAAGCCTAAAATTCTTAACCCCAACTTATTTTTCCAAATGATTTTAAAATAAATTTCTGGAATCCTATCTACAATCATGACCTCATGAAGCCAGGTTTCCCAAGTTCTTCAGCAGCTGAAAAACATGCTCTCCCTCCTCTTCAATTGTTAAGGTACAATGCACAGAGCTTTTCAAAGGTTACCCAACTTTCAAAACATCATTTTTCCCAAGAGGCCACCCAAAAGGTATTTAATACATGGGTTTCAGTAAATGTGATTTCATGGGAAACTTCATAGTGGTCACTAATTCCTACTGCCACCTGTGTACAGTGGTACAGCATTTAGCTGAAAACAATTATACATGCAAGTTCGTACACACACAAACACATACACACACACATACTCAAGCAGAGATGGAACCATTTCTCAAGTCATTACTTACTTTTTAACTTTTGTTGACTTAAGTGACTTTACTTCTTCAGGGAGGAAGAAAGAGATGAGATAAAAGGAGAAAATTAAAAACAGAAGGTTTTATCAAGTTGTTGATAAATCTGAAATAATTATTCCACTTAACAAAGTCTAGAGAAAAGTAATGACATCACAGGTTATGTCCAAACAAAAAATAGTGGAAAGAAAGAAAAAGGTTGCAAGGGGATCAATAAGAGCTCTGAGACTATGACATATCTATTCCAAAATGCACTTGTTTCAGGTTAAGAATTTTCTTTCCTGATTGATCCACACCTAATACCCTATACCATGATAAGTTTGAAATGGGTTCATGATTTAGACATAAAGAGTGATATTATAAGCAAATTAGAAGAACAAAGGATAGTCTATCTCTCAGACCCATGGAGAAAGAAGGAATTTGTGGCCAAAGAATGGAGAACATTATGGAGTACAAAATAGATAATTTTTATTATATTAAGTTAAAAAGTTTTTGTACAGACAAAATCAATGCAGATAAGATTAGAAGGGAACCAATAAACTGGGGGAAAGATTGTACATTCAAGGGCTCTGGTAAAGGCTTCATTTCTAAAATATATTGAAAATTGATTCAAATTTACAAGAATTCAAGCCATTCTCCAATTGATAAATGGCCAAAGGATACGAAGAGATAATTTTCAGATAAAGAAATTGAAATCATTTCTAGTCATATGAAAAGATGTTCTAAATCATTATTGATCAGAGAAATGCAAATTAAGACAACTCTTAGGTACCACTATGTACCTCTCAGATTGGCTAAAATGACAAGAAAAGATAATGATAAATATTGGAAGGGCTGTGGTTTGTTGGTGGAGTTGTGAACTGATTTAACCATCTGGAGAGCAATTTGGAACTATGTCCAAAGGATTATCAAACTGTGCATACCCTTTGATCCAGCAGTGTCTCTACTGGGTCTGTATCCCTAAGAGATCATAAAGGAGGGAAAGAGACCCACATTTGGCAAAAAAATGTTTGTAGTAGTCCTTTTTGTGGAATCCCATCAGTTGGAGAATGGCTGAATGAATTATGGCATATGAATGTTATGGAATATTATTGTTCTATAAGAAATTATCAGCAGGATGATTTCACAGAAACCTGGAGAGACTTACATAAACTGATGCTAAGTAAAGTGAGTAGCACCAGGAATTCATTGTACATGATTATAAGATGATTAATTCTGATGGACATGGCTCTTTTCAACAATGAGATGATTCAGGACAATTCTAATGGTCTTGTGATGAAGAAAGCCATCTGCATCCAGAGAGAGGACTGTGGTAACTGAGTATGGATCACAACATAGTATTTTCACTCTTTTTGTTGTTATTTGCTTGAATTTTGTTTTCTTTCTCAATATTTCCCTTTTTGATCTGATTTTTCTTGTGCAGCACAATAATTGTGGAAATATGTATAGAAGAATGGCACATGTTTAATGTATTGAATTACTTACCATCTAGGAGAGGATGGTAGGGAGAAGGGAGGGGGAAAAATGGAACACAAGGTTTTGAAGGGGGGGGAATGTTGAAAATTATTTATGCATGTATTTTAAAAATAAGAAGCTTTAATTAAAAAAAAAAA
>JAJPUD010019481.1:6860-26465 GCA_023553655.1 Myrmecobius fasciatus | reverse complement strand
GATCTAGTCCAACACTAAACATGATGTGAAATTCTTCTACAACATTTATGGCAAATGGTCATCTAACTTCAAATTGAGAGCCTCCAGGGAGGGGAAACTCACTATCTCATTACTTTAGTCATATCTGACTCTTAATGAGTCTATTTGGGGTTTTCTTGACAAAAAAAAACTGAAGTGGTTCATCAATTAATTCTCCAGCTCATTTTATTGATAAGAAAATGAAGGCAAACAGGGTTAAGTGACTTGCCCAGGAACACACACACCATTAGTAGGTGTCTGAGGACTTGAACTCAAGAGGATGAGTCTTCCTGGTTCCATACACAGTGTACCATCTATCTTCCCCTACCTCATAAGGCAGCCTAATCAATATTTGAAAAATTATATCCATTGCATTATATAGTCCTTAAGGGCAAGAACTATCTTTGCCTTTCTTTGTTTCCTCGATGGTTAGCATTGTGACTGACACACAATAGGAGCTTAACAAAACAGTGGTTGATAATTTGTAGAATTTTTTTTCTTACTCCCTGTTCAATTTTTTCCTATGCAATTTCTGTCCATCATGCCTAGTTCTGTCTCAAAACAAAAACAAAAACAAAAACAAAAAAACCCTAATGTCATCTTAGACTAGATTTTAAAATTACAATTTCTAAGAATAAGGAAGTGAAGATCCCCTTTTACTCTGCTCTGGTCATACCACATTGTAAATATTGTGTTTAGTTCTTACAGCCATAATTTGAAAAGGACTAGTGAGAATGAAGAAGAATGATGTGTTGATAAGCTTTGCACCCAAGTCATAGAAAGGTAGGCTGCAAAAATGGAGGCATTTAGCATGGAGAAGAGACAAATTCAGGGAAGATATAATAACCAACTGCTAGTATTCAAAGGATGGTGCTATGGAAGAAGGACCAAATTTGTTTCCTTTGGCTCCAGAGAATTAAAAAAGGAGTAATGGTAGGAAGTTACAAAGAGACAAATGTCATGGAAATATTTTCTAATAATGGGAGATGTACAAAAGTGGGATAGTTTGTTTCCAGAGGCAGGGAGTCTCCCTTCCTTGGAGGTATTCAAGCAGAAGATAGATGATCACTTGTTGGGTATATTGTAGTGGAGATTCCTTTTGAATCTGAGTTGAATTAGATTGTCAATTAGATCTGCCTCTCAAAATTTTGTGATTTCATGAATTTATTTTCATGAGCAACAGAGGACAAGGTATAGCTATGTAAGAATCAAAGTGATTCAGCACAGGATGATATTTGTCGTGGGGCAAGACCGAAATAGCATTAAGCATACCTCAAAACTCACAGTATTAGAATTGTAGAATCTCTCAGTGATAGAAGGAACTACATATGCCATATGACCTGTATTCGAACAAGTATCTCCTCTACCGTATTCCTGACTATTGATAAAAATAATATTAACTTGAAATTTTCTATTGATGTAGAACTTACAACTTCTGGAGGTATCTGGTTCTACTTTTTTATATTTTGAATTTCTTTTCCTATTACATATAATAACAATTTTTAATCTGTTTTTTTTTTTTAGATTCTGAGTTCTAAATTCTCTCCCTCCTTCCCTCCCTCTTATTCCATATCTCTGAATTGACAAACAATTTGAAAGAGGTCATTATATGGAATAAACTGAGTGAAAACCTCTCATGGGAATATGGCTTTGAACTATGCCCCAATTGTGACCTGAGACTTTTCAATAACAAGTTGAGCTATAGCTAAAAATCTGCATGTGTTCCATTGTCTTGGATGAACATTTTCCCTCCTGTTTCCCCCACTAGCACCTCTTAATTAGCATTTAAGTCTTCTTTTAAAGGCAATGATGACTTTGGGAATTCAGATGACAGAATTCTTTCATCCTAGTATATCTGCTGGTATAGCAATTCTCTAGGGAAATTTAAATTAAGAGTTTGTTGTTTATTAATATTCTTTTGTTTCTGGGATAGACTTCCATGTTGAGAATGTAAGCCTGGACTCCTTCAATCAATGTAAGAAAAGGTGTGTATGTCTGTGTGTGAAGCTTCTATGTTCAGGGTTCATTTAATATTGTGTTCTGCAGTTTGTGCTTTGAATTTCTCAACTGACATCATGTCTGTTGGGAGTTGCCCTTTCTTGTGAGAGATCGTAATAAATCCTTTTTTTTTTTCTTTTTTACCTCGAGTCTCTTATTTTAATTTGGATAAGGGTCACTGTCCCACACAGTTACACATGTGCAATCATACAAATCATAATTTCATATTGTTTATGTTGTAAAAAAAAAACCTCTTCCCCACCCCCCCAAAAAAAGCTTAAGAAATAGTGTGCTTCAATCAGACTCTATTAGTTATTTTTCTAGAATTGAACAGCATTTTTTCATCATGAATGCTTTAGAATTGTCTTGGATCATTGTATGCTGAAAACAGCTAAGTCATTCACAATTTATGATCATACAATGTTGCTTTCTCTGTGTACAATGTTCTTCTAGTTCTGTTTACTTCACTTTGCTTCAATTCATGTAAATTTTTCCAGGTTTTTCTGAAAGTACCTGATTCTACTTTGGGACATCTCTGATTCTTAGGAAATTTTTATCTTACATTAGGTCAATGTCTACTTCTCTACAACTTCTAGTCAATGATTGTTTCTAGTCCCTTTTACTAAATTCTGCCTCCAGGGAAGCCAAACAAATCCTCTTTCCACCTAACAAACTCTTTCAATGTTTGAAAATAGCTTTCAAGTTCCATAAGTCTTCTTCTGGACTGAAGAGTTCCAATTTTTTCAAGTCATACTTGAATTGTTTGCATTTAAATATTCTAACCATCCTTCCATTAGACATAATCCCATCTGACTATATTTTTCCTTTAATGTAGCATCCAGAGCTAAAAAAATAGAAACATTTGAAATTGAGTCTGATCAAGCACAAATGCAACAGGACTATCTCTTTCTCCTTTCTGCGAAATAATAAAGCTATTAATTCCAACCATTACCTTTTTTTGACCATCATATCACTGCTGACTCTCAATGAATCTAGGTATGTTTTATATAATTTATTTCCTAACCAAGTCTCCTCCATCTTGTATTTGAGCCTAAGTACATGATTGTACATTTGTCCTGATTGATTTTCATCTTGTAAGATTCATCATTCAAACCTATCAATATCTTTTTGGACCCTGAGTCTGTCACCTAAAAATTAGCATCCCTACAAATTTGAGGAGTATGCCATAAATAACTGTTCAACATAAGTTTTGAGCAGAATAAGGATTGATCCCTGGGATACTCCTTTTAGGCTTCACTCTGAGTTGATATTAACCCACTAATAATAATAGCTAGAATACACTTTGACCCATCAATACCACTCACAGGTCTGTATCCCAGAGAGATCAAAGAAAAGGGAAAAAAAAGGATCTTTATATACAAAAATATTCATGGCAGATCTTTTTGTGATGGCAAAGAATTGGAAACTGAGGGATTTTCCATCAATTAGAAAATGGCTGAACAAGTTGTGGTATATGATTATAATGGAATGCTATTGAGCTATAAGAAATGATGAGCAAGATAGTTTCAGAAAAACCTGGAAAGATTTACATGAACTGATGCAAAGTTAAGTGAGCAGAACCAAGAGAACATTGTATACAGTGACAGCAATAGTGTAACAATGATCAGCTATGAAAGACAGCTATTATGATCCATTGATACAATGATCAAAGATAATTTCAAAGGAGTCATGATAAAAAATGCTGTATACCTCCAGAAAGAAAACTTATGATCTCTGAGTGCAGAATGAAAAATACTTTTTTCATTTTATTTTTTCTTGTTTTATGCTTTTCTTTTTTTGCAGATTGCTGATGAGGAGTTAGGTTTATCATGACTTCACATATATAATTTGTGTCATATTGTTTACCTTCTCAATGGGTGGGGGAGAACTGAAAAAGAGGAAGAGAATTTGGAACTCAAAAAAATTTTTAATGAATGTTTAGAAATAAATAATTTTGAAATTTAATTTAAAATAATTAGAATATTCAGAATACTCTGAGGTGTAAAAAGCACTTCTTTGCAAAAATTGTTTTTATCTTCCCAACCAACATTGGGCAACAGATGCTGTTATTATGCTTATTTTACAAAGGAGGCAA
This sequence comes from Myrmecobius fasciatus, assembly GCA_023553655.1. NCBI lineage: Eukaryota > Metazoa > Chordata > Mammalia > Dasyuromorphia > Myrmecobiidae > Myrmecobius > Myrmecobius fasciatus. Next base: position 22,354 of record JAJPUD010019481.1, on the reverse strand, counting down.
GAAGAGGTTAAAGGGGTGACACAATTAGTAAGTGGGAGTTAAACTCATTCTTTCCTGACTCCAGATCCAGCGCTATCTTCTATGCTATATAACTGCCTAAACATTACTCTTTAGAGGTAGTTACCAGTTTTTAAACTCAACAAACTATATTATCATCTAGCATTTTTTTACCCTTTTGCCTTGATAAAATACAGGTAGATATACTATGTCTCTGGTATTTCCTTGATTTAACAGTCTTATGTCTGTCAAAAAAAGGAAATAAGGTTTTTCTGGCATGAACAAATCTTAATGAAGTTTCACTTTCCATTTGCTATTCAACCTGGCATTTTTCCTTCCTCAGTCAATAAATGGATTTGTATGACCTTTATATTCTTAAAGACTGTATAGAGAAGACTGACCACATTTCTCAGATTTTCTATTGCCTTAGCCTGGAATGTTTATGCAGGAAGATGGTTGGTTGGTGGGGAACAAGCTACCAAAGCTTTACTTTGCCATAGTTGCTTTTTGCAAATGGAAACCTACCTTGCCTGCTTAAAAGAACAAAAAAGACCCAATTCTGACTACTGGTAACTAATGATATTCAAGCATTTTATAAAACATCAATCCTCCAAAAGCATTGAAGGAGAAAGGAAAGGAATAAATGAAGACATAGGATGATGGTACAGGATTACTCTGTTCAAAATCACACCTGAAAAATACTTGGACAATGAAAGGAAAAAAGAAGTCGTTTACAAGGAACAAAACACACACACACACACACACACACACACACACACACACACACACACACAAATCTATTCCTAGACAGAATCTGGAGTAGTGAATAGAGAGCTAGCTTTGGAATCAAGCTGTCCTATATTCATGTCCTATATAAGTCAAATACTAGTTTTGTGACCCTGAGCAAATCACTAGCAGCTAGGTAGTCCAGTGTATGAACAAAGTGCTGACCTTAGGGTTAGGAAGATCTGAGTTGAAATTCAGCCTCAGATACTTAGTGCCTGTGGTGTGATGCTGGACAAGTCACTTAGCCTCTATTTGCCTCAATTTCCTCATCTATAAAATGGGAATAATAATAGCACCTATCTCACAGAGCCATTGTAAGCATCAGTTCTTTCTTTCTATCTCTGTCTGTCTCTCTACACACACACACACACACACACACACACACACACACACACACACATGCATATATCTGTGCCTTTTCAAACCTTAAAATACTATATAAATGTTACTTACTATTACTTAACCTCTCAATGCAATTCTCTAGGATTATGAGGATTATGGATGTAGAGCAGATAATGATGTATATTGGTAAGAGGAAGTATTTTGTACCAGTAAAATTACAGATCCAATAAAAAACAAAAATAGATTATTGTGTATTTGTTTATTTGCATATAATGTATCTCACTTTTGCATATCCAGTAGAATGTAGGCTCCATGAGGACAAGGACTGTTTCCATTTTCATATTAATATACTCAGCACCCACCATAGTACCTTGCACATAGTAGGAATATGATAAATATTTATTCAGTGGAATGAAGTTGAATTTAATTGAGTTAAATCATAGAACTGAAAGGGGCTTTAAAGGGCATTTAGACCAATCCCTAACTCGATAGATATGGAAATTAAGACTTACAGAGGTTAATGGACTCTTTCAGGGCCACATAAGTTATTAATGGCTAACTAGACCCCAAATCTTTCTATTCCCATTGGTATTTCCCTATACAAATTTGCATTTTAATTTTACGTCAATATTTAAATAGCTCCACTATTAAAAATCCTTCTCTACCATGTGGAGGTGACCCTAGGTTCTTGAAGGCAATGATGAAAGAATATAAATTTTAGCAAGTCCTACAAAGGGATAACAGACTCTACAATTGTTCCAAGGACTAGCTTGCTTGCTAAGCATGGAGAGCCTGACTAAAAGAAGGCTAACTACTAGTTGATAAATATTTTGTTCACGATAACCCATGATGGTTAGCTATTTTAGATAGGTAAACTCAGGCAGTGGAAGGAGTATAACAAAATAATAATGAAAATAGTAGTTGTTATTTAGTTATTTTTGAGTTGTACCCAACTTTTTGTGACCTTCTTTGGGATTTTCTTAGCAAAGATACTGAAGTATTTGGCCATTTCCTTCTCCATCTCATTTTACAGATAAGAAAATAAAGGCAAACATGACTAAATTACTTATCCAGGGTCACACAGTTAGAAAGTATCTGAGACCAGATTTGAATTGAGGTCCTTCTGAGTCCAGGGCCAGCACTCTATCAATTGATCCACTTAACTACCCCTTATAATAATAATAGTTTGGTGTTTCTATAGCACTTTAAGGCTTAGAAATATTTTAGAACTCTTATCTTATTTGATCTTCACAACAACCCTGGGAAATAAATGCAATTATTGTCCCCACTTTACAGATAAGGAAATTGAAGCTAGGAGAGGTTAAATAACTTGCTTAGTAAGTATCTGAGACCAGATCTGAACTCAGATTTTACTGACTACAGGTCCTACACTATCCATTTTTCCACTTGGCTGCCTCTAATAATAACCAAAAGAACCTTTAAATATTAAAGCATTTGTGTATGTATATACAAGGATGACCTCATTGGTATAGTAAATTCCTGATGAAGAATGCATTTATCAGTACAAGTTGCAACCTTCTCTGAAATCTATAGACTTAAAATTTTTTCTAGGGCAGTGGGATCAAACTCAAATATTAATGGGGTGCCACTTATCCATACCTAACATGTAGACTGCAAACTGACTTAGTTTTTAAACGTAATGTTATCTATGTTTTATTTTACTTGTTTTGCTAATTTCCCAAAATTTGCAGGGTGCCACATTGGAAAAACTGAGGGATTTGGAACAAGAAGCATGGAATTCAAATTCTGGCTCTGCTATGTGCTTCCTGTGTAATCTTAGTCTAATTTCTCTCATCTATAAAATAAAGGAATTGGATTAGATGAGTCTTTTCAGCTCATAGCCTATGATTCTACTAACATTTATAGTTGGAAGATAAGGCAGAGACCAGTAAGGTAAGTAAGTATCCAAGGACCTGAATCCAAGGTTCCTTAGACAAATACATTTGCTGAGGATGAAAAAAAGAGGAGGACTGCTCTCCCCATAACCTATAGAACCATTATCTTGGCTACTTTTTAATCCAAAAATAGCACACAAAAGTGTCTGTGCAGGTGTAGAGAGAGCCACCTGGGAGAATGAGGAATGATGGTCAGGCTTGCCCCTGGCCCATCTCAGGTCATGTTCTTAAGTCTGTAATAGAACAGCTGTTCACAGACCAGAATAGTGCTAAAGAATACAAGTAAGTACTTTTTTTTTTTTAATGGGGCCATTTTAGGTTGAGTTCATGCTCCTTTGCCAACAGTGCCATTAATTGAAGACAAGTCTCTTCTCTTACTCCAATTTATACCAATTTCAGTGTAGAAATGTAGCCTTATCCTTCATGTCACTGATGCTTATTGGCCTGATATTATTTTGTTAGAGAATCATGAGACTGGAAGGTGCCAACAATACCTACCTTTTAAAAGAACACAAGTAGTTATTTTGTTCTCTTCTATGAAAGCAGCTTTTGCTTTTTCTTAACCTACTTATTATGGTGATTGTGACCTTTCCCTGGAAATATTTTTGAGATTTTTTTTAAAGCTATCCTCACAGGACCAGGGGTAAAAATAATATTTTCTACTCTCTTTCTATCAGACAAGTGGATCATATAAAGCTTATGTGCCTCTTCTTTAACTCTATTAAGCTCAGATTGAGTTTTAGTGTGCGATTAAAAGCCATTCCTATTACAGCAATGCAAAAACCTCATCAACCCTGGCAGCCTGAGAATCCAAATACCATCCTTCCAAGTACTTTAATGAATAATTAATATCCTGTTCAATGATCTGGCTTCAAGAACCAATCAGTGGGCCAAAATAAATTGGATTTGTATTGAAGAAAGTACTCCCTCTGCGCAGCCAAAAGATTACTGTTTCTTTTAGGGAGACTCTTCAACAATATGAAATAAAACCCTGTTGGAATACCTTGCCACTATCTGCATGAGCAATCATTCCTTTCTTGATACTACTCTGTCACTGCGTTGGCTGAGTCTGAAAGACCAGCCTGTGAAAAGGGATAGCTTCATAATGACAAAAATCAAATTGATTTTTATAGGGCAAAATGCCAATCTCTCTTCCTTTTCTCTGCAAGCCATACTTCCCTCGCTGCTAGAGATGCACAGCATATATTCAGAAAGCCCTTTTACATCTCAAAAGCACGACTCATTGTTAGGGTGGAGGATGAGGGAGAGGGTGAGCTTTGATTCAGAACTGGTAATTATCTGGCATTGCCACATGGGTCATTTCCCTTCCTGGCCAGATGTGAGGTAATGAAAAGCAATGATACTTAGTGCGACTGAAGTCATGTCTTCATGGAGCTCAAACATTTTGGTCAGAAATGTGAGGTGATGGTCTCAGCCAGCAACAATCAAATCCAAGGTCAAGAAACCATCTAGGGGACAGCTAAATGGAGCAGTGGATGGAGCACCACCCCTGAAGTCAGGAGGACCTGAGTTCAAAATTGGTCTCAGACACTTAACAATTCCTAGCTGTGTGACCCTGGGCAAGTCACTTAACCCCAATTGCCTTCCAAAATTTATATGTATATATATGAAAAATATATATATATACATATATATATATATATATATATATATTTTAAAAAGAAACCAGGTGATAAGCCCTTCTACATACCAAAAATACTGCCAACTATAAAGAGAACATACATACATATACACACATCTTGAACCTTCTTAGCCTATTTATAGAATTTAGAAATATGTTCTTTCTCATATTATATTGTAGTTTACTTTGTATGAGGAGTGGGAGACTTTATTTATTTATTTTAAATCAAGGGCTCTCAATAAGGAAATCAAACTAAGAATATATTAAGTAAAATGATTTCATAGGATCATAGATCACAAGATCTTAAAGGAACCTCAAAGCTCATCTTCTTTAAACCCCTTCTTTTACAGATGAGCAAACTGAGGTGTAAGAAGGTTAAGATAATAATAGCATGTATGTAGTACTTTAAAGGTGGCACATGGCATTGTAAATTTGGAGTCAAAAGACTCTGGTTTAGATCTCAGCTCTGCCATTTACTTGTGTGATTTTGACAAAAGATGTTGCCTCCCTGAGTAAAGTGTTAAATTCCCTCATCTGTAAAATGAAGGACTTGAGCTAATTTTCCCACTGGCTCTAAACTTAAGACTCCATGAGCCAGCCTATGAATTGTCAGACTTAAAATTTCAAACTTTGTCCTGTTAGTGATGGTGAATCATAGGAAATTTCTGAGCAGAAAAGTGATGGGATCAAAACAGTGTTTTAGGAGATTAATGGAGCAAAAGACTGGATTTGAGTAAAGCAGATTATGGCAAGCTATGGTGGTAAAAGTAAAAAGAAAGGAAGGACTATGAAAGAGCACAAAGAAGAATGGACAGAACTTAGTAACAAAACAGAAGACAAAGGAAAAGGAAAAGATTTTGACTGAATTTATTGCTTAGGTGAATGAAGACACTGCTGACCAGAATGGGAAAATAAAAGGCCCCAGAACTGAGACCAAAAGAACATAATCTCAGTTTTAGACCTTAGGACAAGGGAGGTGGTCAAAGAATACCGAATCATTAACATATTGCCAAACCACACCTTCTCTTGACTAGGATTGTTCTAAGATCCCTTAAATCATCACCTCTGCCACATTATCTTATCTGAGCCTTTCCTAGGCTTAAGTTTTATAAGTCAGGGCAAAAAATACTTCTAACTCTCTATTAATGATATACCTCTTTCTCTTGCCCCCAATTTGTATACCTCAGATGGGTACCTAGAGTTTTCTGCTACAACTAAACCAAGCTTGACCCAATTTATGATTATTTTATGTGCATGACCAGTCCTATGTACTTATCATTAAGGCTCCCCAGAAAATTTAGCTGACTTTTTGAAGAGAGTAGGTCTTTTAGCACAATCACTAGCACAAATCATTAGTCAATGGGCAGCAGGGAGTGGAGAAAAGGATAACAATTCTTTTTTTTTTAATTTTATTTTTTTAATTTTATTTGCATAACATATGTGTGGGTAATTCTTCAACAATAACCTTTACATAGCTTTCCGTTACAAATTTTTCCCCCAACTCCCCACCCCTCCCCTAGATGGCAGGATATCCACTACATGTTAATTATGTTAAAATATTGGTAAATCGAATATATGTATACATATTTCCAAACTTGTCATTGTTGTGCAAGAAAAATCTTGTCTACACCAACGATATATCAGATAAAGGAAACACAATGTAAGCAAACATCAATCAAGGAGTATGAGAATGTTATGTTGTGGTCCATATTTCACATCCCTCTCTCTGGGTGTATATGGCTTTCTTCAGTGAACAATTGGAGGTGGTTTGAAACATTTCATTGTTGAAGAGAGCCATGTCCATCAGAATTGATCGTCATATAGTACTGTTGTTGCCGTGTATAATGATCTCCTGGTTCTGCTCATTTCACTCAGCATCAGTTCATGTAAGTCTCTCCAGGCCTCTCTGAAATCATCTTGCTGGTCATTTCTTACAGAACAATAATATTCCATAACATTCATATACCATAATTTATTCAGCCATTCTCCAATTGAAGGGCATCTATTCAATTTCCAGTTTCTAGCCACTACAAAAAGGGCTGCCACAAACATTCTTGCACATGTGGGGCCTTTTCCTTCCTTTATGATTTCTTTGGGATATAAGCCCAATAGAAATGCTGCTGGGTCAAAGGGTATGCACAGTTTGATAACTTTTTGAGCATAGCTCCAAATTGTTCTCCAGAATGGCTGTAAAGGATAACAATTCTGAAGAAAAAAACATTTCCAGAAGTAAAACTTCAAAAATTTTTTAAATCTCTTTTCTTCTAGAACCATCCTTTAAAAAATTTAAAAAAAAAGTTTCCCAGTTTTTGCATGTTAACTTCCCACAATAAACTGCTCAAGTTTTACCAAACTTAATCTTAAGGACTATTCATTGTAGCTGAATGATTGTCCCACAGCCAGCATCTCAGAGATGCAGCAGCTATAATACCTTTCTTTAAATGGCACCTCTGCAGATCTTCAATGCCCTCCTAGCAAATGAGTCTCCAGGTGAAAACAGGCTATGTATACATTTATGTATATATACTATGTGTTGTACATGTATGTGCATGTGTAAAATAAAGCAGTTCATGGCTCAGTGGATTGAGAATAGGGCCTAGAATGAGGAAGAGCTGAATTCAGACCTGACTACTTCTCACTACTAGTTGTGTCAAGTTGGACAAATTACCTAACCTCTGCTTGCTTTAAGGCTTAAAGACATCAGAATTCAGATTAAACACATCAGTCTTCGCTCTAGAGGTAGAGAAGTGATAGACTACAGGTACAGAATGTTTTAAATACTTTCAGATTTATGACTGTAAGTTTATTTTGCTTATCATTTTTGTTATAAAGGAAAATTCTATGAGGTAGGAGAGTTTTGGGGAAGTGAATTTTAAATAATAATAATCATTAAACTTTTTTAAAAAAGAAAAAAATATGGAAGGTACTGCTTTGTACATCAAAGCTATTCACATATATTATGAATTTCAGAAAAAAGCAGGAGGTGGACTGAGAGATTATAAGAATTAAAGTGAGAGAGAACTACACAATAGTTTTTGCTCAGCCATTTTCAGTCATGTTCAACTTTCCATGATCCTATTTGGGGTGTTCTTGGCAAAGGTACTGGAGTGGTTTGCCATTTCTTTCTCCAACTCATTTCACAAATGAGAAAACTGAGGCAGACAGGATAAAGTGAATTGCCTAGGGTCACATGGCTAATAGATGTCTGAGATTAGATTTGAACTCAGGTCTTCCTGACAACAGTATGGTGCTCCCTCCACTTTGACACCTAGCCTGCCATACACAATATTAATAAACTACTATGGAGCTTGAAGGAATGGATGATGAGAGGACCAGTCTCTCCGGGGTGACTTCAGGTCATAAGATCATATGTATGGAGTTGGAAAGAATCTTAGAAGTCATCTGGTCCTATACCCTCATTTTACAAACAAGGAAGCTGAAGTCCAGGAAAAAATAAAGTGACTTTCTAGTGGGGAGTAAGAACCAGAGGCAAGATTTGAAGCTGGGTCCTCTCCTTCTAAAACCTCTAGCTCCAAAGTGATGATAAAGACTTCAAGAAATTTTCAAATGTCATTATGGAGCCACTAGCTGCTATTTCTGAGCACCATATATATATGTGTGTGTGTGTGTGTGTGTGTGTGTGTGTGTGTGTGTGTGTGTGTGTGTATAGTAGTTATAGTATCCTTTCTCATTTTAATTCTTATAATCTCTTAGTCCACTTTCTGCTTTTTGCTGAAATTCATAGTACATGTGAATAGCTTTGATGTACAAAGTGTACCTACCATCTTTTTTCTTTTCCAAAAAATGCTTTATTTTTATTATTTAGAATTCACTTCCCAATAACTCTACTACCTCATAGAAATTTCCTTTGTGAGAAAATGTTAAGAAAAATAAACTTACAGTGATATCTGTTTATATATAGATATATAAATATGCTTATATTTATATCTATATATATATTTATATGTGCATATTCATATGTATATTTATACATATATATGTAAAATATACATATATTTACTTATTTCTATGTATGTATCTTTTAGTCATGTCATCTCTTCCCCACTAGCCAACTCCTGGAGTCATTGGTTAGATTTGCCAAGCAGTAGCCAGTCCACCCAGGCCACAAAATCTAAAGTAATTATGCCAATTTGAGATAACATAGGATGGCTCTGACAAGAATTCCTAGTTTTAAGATTATATGATGATCAACTGTAATGGACTTGGCTCTTTTCAACAGTACAGTGATTCAAGGCAATTCCAAAAGACTGGGGATGGAAAGTTCCATCCCATCCAGAGAGAGAACTATGGAGACTGAATGGGGATCAAAGCATAGTATTTTCACCTTTTTGTTGTTGTTTGTTTGCTTAGGTTTTTTTTTTCCTTCCTCATTTTTTCCCTTTTGATTTAATTTTTCCCGCACAGCATGATGAATATGGAAATATGTTTCAAAGAATTGCACATATTTAATCTATATTGGATTGCTTCCTTTCCTGGGAAGGGGGGGAAGGGAGAAGGAAGAAAGAAAAATTTGGAACACAAGATTTTGCAAAACTATCTTTGCATGTGTTTGGAAAGATAAAATACTATTTACAAAAGAATTCCTAGGTTATTTTTTTGGGGGGAAGAGATTGGTATAAAATATAAAATGACCTTATATGTGAATATGACCAATGTATTGATTGCCCTGAATTCTTATTGATGTTACTGGTAAAAAGACTTTCCTATGGCAAGATGATTCTCCTCAGTAAGGTGTAAATCCCTTCCCTTTTCCTCATTGGTTCCCCACTGAAGACTGATTTATGGCTTGTTCATATACCTGAGCCACATGCATCCTGCAACTTGACTTTAAAGGAAGAACAAAGACAGCGGATCACAGACAGAAAGAATGACCTGAAGGTTATACAAAAATAAACCATTCAGATATACACAAGCATTCCTGGTGAGAAGCCTGCACAGTCCCACATCTCTACAGGGAAAACCTGTGCTCCAAGGAAATACAGATCCTCAGGATAGTAGGAGAAAGAGGCAGTAGATGAGTACTGAAGAACCCCAGAGTGGGATGCCATTTGAAAGCAATAAGTGAGAATGAACTAGATACCAAGGGCAGTCACAGTAGAAAGTATTAAAGATATTTTAAGTCCAGAAGCTTGTTGCTATCCCATTGATTTTTATTAATTGATGCCAGTTCTAAGAATCTGGAGTTATTTCTCCTAGGAGTGGGAATTAATATGTATAAACATACAAATCAAACACTTGTGGATAATAAATAATAATTTATATTCCCTATATTAAATTACACAATCCCATATGGAGGTTTTTTTTTTTTTTTTGCTGAGGCAATTGGGGTTAAGTGACTTCCCTGGGTTACACAGATAGGAAGTGGGAAGTGGGAAGTGTTAAGTGTCTGAGGTCAGATTTGAACTCATGTCCTCCTGACTTCAGGGCTGGTGCTCTATCCACTGCACCACCTAGTTGCTTTCTCCCCACCCCCATATGGAGTCTTGACCCACAGTTTAAGAAGCTTTGGACTAGAAGACTACATAAGTACCTCAGAATCTAAGTGAAGGGGAGTTGTCTTAATTGTTAATGATCTTGAATTAAAATATTTTCTATTTCTTTTTTAGTTATATAATTTTTTCCTATCTTTGATTCTTTGTTAGCTTCAATGCTTGTGTATGAGCTCAGTGCCTTTTTTTTGTAGAGTCCTAGAGATGCATCAAATATCTGATTCTCCCATGGAAAAATAAATCAATTCTAATACTCTTAGGAGAAATACTTGTTAGAAGCATGAACCAATGTGTATGAAAATTGACAAGCCTAAAGGATTGAATTTAGACTATGTTAATTCAGACCTTTGGTTCTGAGCCATAGGTTTCATTGAAATTTAGAAAAAATGAATAAAATAGAAAGAGATGATAAACATAAGAAGATAGAAATGTAAACCTGGGAAAAACTACAAACTATCTAATTCAGACTCTTATTTTGTAGAAAAGGTAATTGAGTCCCAGAAAAAAAAATGAAATTAATGACAAAAATCAAATGTTACATTTAAAGAAACAAACACATACACACACATTTAGATATATAAATACAAGTACAAAATGGAAGAGGGGTATAAGAAAAATATTCAGGAGCCACGATCAACCAAAATTAAGGTACAGTTAACAATTCATTAATTTGTTTTGCTTTTTTAAGGGGAAAAAAGAAGAAAAGGAGGAATTCCAAAATGTTTCAAAAGAACTGCCCTAGAATCAGAAAGTGTTCTGCCTTTTCTACAGTCAGACCCTTAGGCAACCACTATAGATAATGTAGAAAAACTGAAAAAATTCAGAGAAGAATCACAAGCAGTGATTAAGAAAGAAGTAAAAATAGTCCTTATGAAAAAAAGGCTGAGCCAACTAGATCCTGGAGAAACCAAGGTTAAGGAGTTACTTTATTACTTTTTCTTAGTTCCATTTGTTCAGTGATGAAGAAAGCCATCTACACCCAGAGAGAGGCCTGTGGGCCCTGAGTGTGGACCACAACACAGCATTTTCACACAACACACTTCTGTTGATGTTTGCTTGCATTTTGTTTTCCTTCTCAGATTTTTTTTTTTTCTTTCTAGATCTGATTTTTCTTGTGCAGAAAGATAATGATATATATAGATATCTATCTTGGATTTATCATATATTTTAACATATTTAACATGTATTGAACTACCTGCCATCTACGGAAGGAGGTGGAAGGAGGAAAAAATTTGAAACAGAAGGCTTTGCAAGGGTCAAGGTTGAAAAATTACCTATGCATATGTTTTGTAAATAAAAAGGTTTAGTTTTTAAAAAAAGGTATGAAGGGATTACTGCCTGACTGCTTTCAGACTTGAAACAAAGGATATATATTTGAAAGCTGGAAGGAGACAGTAGATGTTGCTAGCGAGTATAATAAAGCAATGGAAAGAGTTTTTGAGAGATACTAGGACTGCAAAAATATATATGGAAGGGGAAAAGTAAAGAAACTTCTCTCTGGCAAAGAGCAGTCCAATAGAAGGCAACTTGAACAAATTGCTGTTGCTGTGCAAAGAGACTTAAGTAAAAGGTCCTGGTGATACTAATAAGTGACTAAGAACTTAGAAAAGAAAGAAATCTTCGATAAAGACCTCTAGCCAGGGCCATGAAGAGTGAATGTTTGCCATACTTAATGAAAGCCAGTACAGGAGAAAGAGAAGATGCTGAGCTAGGAAAGGACTGTGCAAAATCAATCGCCAAGCATTTATTAAATACCTCCTAGGTACCAGGCACTGGGATGTAAAAAGAGAAGTGGAACACTTTCTACCCAAAAGCACCAAGAATTCTATTGAAAAAAAGGGGCATGATTCAGAAGAGGGAAAAGAAACAAAAGGTGGGTAGCCTGGCAACCAGATTCATTTGCAACTGTTCAATGATTAGGTTGGAGACTGGCTCCCACTCTGTTCTTTTAGTCTTCCTGTTCATGTTCCTAACCTTTTCAGGTCCCTTGGGCATCTTCTAGGGCAGGATTCTTAAACTTTTTCCACTCACAACCCCTTTTTGTCCAATAAATTTTTATACATCCCCAGGAATGTAGATATAGAAAATAGATCTAGAAATCAAATATTTACTGTGAATAAATTGTAATTTTGCAACTTCCACTTTCAGTTATGAAATCCTATATGAGGTCGCAAACCACGGTTTAAGAACTGGGTTCTAGGGTGCCTATAGAGCCAAAACACACTTGCAAAATATTTTATAAGTCAAAAGCACATATATTAGGTTTAACACATATTAGAAGTCTCTGAGTAAAACTTGGAGATAAGCTAGAAGCAGTGAGCCCAGAAGAATGAGATTTGTGATTTATGATTGAAATGAATGGTAGATTTTTTTATTTTTTTTTTTTTTAGTTTTGGCCCCAAAAAAAATTCTGAGCAAAAGTACAAAAGTGTCTTGAAAGTTCCTATTACCTGAGTTTCTGACACCTCTCCCCTCCTCCTAAGAACACCTTTCCAGTATACTTTTTAATATGCACATCACATTTGAGAAAGTGTCAGCAGGGAGGAATCATAGAATACTTGCTGCACAGACATTTGAAGAGCATAATTGCTCCAGCTGACATGTATGACTGCACTTTCATTATCATGTCAAGAGGACACTTTCTGCTTATAAATTGTTTGGTGTGAAAATAAAATAGGAAGCACTTGCTTAAAGTTTATTATAGCCTTTTAGAAAAAAAAATAATTATAATTATAAAATGTTCTTCCTGGGCAAGAACATTCTATTTGTTCTTAAGTTGTGCTCCTTTAAGATCCAAAAAAATAAAATATGATTTCAAGGTGAGATGTTAAGCACAGAAGTTTCATTCATTTAAACTTTACTGGCACGTTCAATCTGGTTCCCTAGGGGTATGAAGGGTATACTTTCCACTCTTAGGCACAGTGGAAAGAACACCCTAAAAACTCTAGAAATGTAATTAATACATAATATCAGTGCTCTGGATAAATCTGTCAGCTCAGCAGGAATTTGCCCTGCACTTAGAACCAAAAAAAAAAAAAAAAAAGTTGGAGGAAAGCCTAGGCCAGGATCAAAGGTGAGCCCTGTTATTGGATAAAGTAGTTACCTATTTCTATGGTATAATTTCAAACTTGCCAGGGAGGTCTCTTCCCACTCTTAGTTCCTTCCCTCCAAGAGGGTAGAAATCTTCCCAAACTCAATTTACAAAACTGTTTAAAATAGCAATACCCTGGGCATGGTTAACTTTTTAAACAGTTACCAATCATTGAATGTGAAATATGGAAAGGGAATTAGAGATAATAGGATTTGGAGTAGGAAAAAGGCTTTAGATACCCTTAGTTTTTGCCTCTCAGTTTACAGATGAGAAAACTGTTGTCCAGAGAAGTGAATATAAGGGTCTCCAGCAATTTGGGGAGCTCTAGCCTTCATCATTTACACTTTTATGTGAATGAGGCTTAAGTATTTTCCTGGTAACAAGGTTTTGATCAAGGAAATTGTAGGAGGATACTAGGCTACTTAGGATAGGATTGAGGGCATTAATGGCAACAGATTGGACGACAAAAAAAGAGAAGTTGAGAAGTTCAGTTGCAGAAAACAAGCATTTCTTCACAACTTTTCAAGTAGTAGGCCTTGGACAGGCCTAAAAACTTGTTTTTTTTTTTTTTGTTTTTGTTTTTTTTGTTTTTTCCCCCCTAATCTCCATCAATACCATCAACCTTGTACAACAAAGAGAATTTGCAGCAAAAGAGCAAATTAGGGTGGAAGAAGATTTAGGTTCACAATGCAAGGCAAGTGAGCAGAATTTGCTCCAAATTCACAGAAATCTAAACTTTAAAGCCAATCTTAGTCTAGTAGGAAAGAGGAAAAGAATAAGGAAGTGATGACCCAGATGACAATATCTCTAAGTTCCCTTCCAGTTCCAATACACTGTCAAATAAAATATATACTATATTCTTTATTTTAAGCACAAATCTTTCAGAAAAATTTTATTAATTTAACATTATTTGAAATCTAAGTATGTCTAGTTTAGAGGGGAAAATATCCAACTTGAAAGAATTTCTCCTCAGATATTCTTAGACATCCCTCTAATATAAAACAATTTGAAGTAACATTTATTGGAATCTGAAACAAGGAAAAGGTCATAATATGATAAAATGCAGTTTGCAAGTTCATATTCTATTTCATCTAATAGGACAAAAGTCATTTAATCTTCTCCTAAAACTATTCAATTCCTTCTTTGACCACCTTAGAACAAAGCTTCTTAAACTGTGGATTGGAGTTACATAGCTGAATGTGAGGGTCACAAAAGAATGATTTGTTATCAATAAATATTTGATTTGTATAGTATTTTACATACTTATATACCTAGGGCACAACAAATTGTTCAGGTGAAAAGGGGTCACAAGTGGAAAAAGTTTAAGAAGTTTTGCTCCAAAGTAATCAAAAGGATGATCTTCTGGTGAGCAACAAATGCCCTAGTTCCTTCAGAATAAGAGAACATTGTCCTTTCTTAGGTCATAATGCCAATCTCTTCTGAGGATGAGGAAGGAAAAAAGAGTTATCTCTTATTCTATCTTTGATTGCCACTTTTCATCCATTTTCCAGGATCTTTGCTTCCTAGCTATATGAACCTGAGCAAGTTATTTAATCTCTAAAGAACCTCAATTTTCTCATCTGTAAAGTGGGGATAATAATAGCGCCTTTTTAACAGGATTATTAGGAACATCAAATCAGATATCTGTAAAGCACTTTGCAAATCTTAAAAATCCTAAACAAATGCTAGGAGAATGAGAAGGAAGGTGGTACAATGTAAGGAGCACATGGCTTGGAATGAGAAAGACCCATCATTGCTGAGCTCAAATCTAGCCTCAGACACTATTTGTGTGAGCTTGGGTAAATAACTTAAACCTGTTTGTCTTCTAAGGTTCCTTATCTGTAAAATGAGCTGGAAAAGAAAATTGCATATCACTACAGTACCCTTTGCAAGACATGACTGAAATGACTCAATGAGAGGAGGAGGAAAATTTGGTTCTCAATTTCCTACACATTTTTCTAAAGGGAAAAGAATGAAAAAGATTCACATTAGAGAAATATTTATTTCTTGTTATTTTTAGTTGAGTTAAAAAATGAAGTTTTCTTAAAAATACAGATTTCCACAATCCTATAATTCATAGTGATTTGTTTTCATCCTCAACTGGAAAAAAACAAAAAAACAAAAAACTAACAACCACCAAGGGTGCATTCATATCCAGACTTTACTTGCGTATTTGTGGGTATCAATCATCTCAGTTTCCTTCAATCTCA
>JAJPUD010019480.1:0-26467 GCA_023553655.1 Myrmecobius fasciatus | reverse complement strand
TGTATCTACAAGAAAGAAAAATCAGATAAAGGAAACACAAATAGAGAGCATGAAAATGTTATGTTGTGGTCCACATTTCACATCCCTCTCTCTGGGTGTATATGGCTTTCTTCAGTGAACAATTAGAAGTGCTTTGAAACATTTCATTGTTGAAAAGAGCCATGTCCATCAGAATTGATCATCATATAGTATTGTTGTTGCCATGTATAATGATCTCCTGCTTCTGCTCATTTCACTCAGCATCAGTTCATGCAAGTCTATCCAGGCCTCTCTGAAATCGTCCTGCTGGTTGTTTCTTATAGAACAATAATATTCCATAATATTCATATACCATAATTTATTCAGACATTCTCCAATTGATGGGCATCCCTTCAGTTTCCAGTTTCTAGCCACTACAAACAGGGCTGCCAAAAACATTCTTGCACATGTGGGGCCTTTTCCTTCCTTTATGATTTCTTTGGCATATAAGCCCAATAGAAATGCTGCTGGGTCAAAGGGTATGCACAGTTGATAACTTTTTGAGCATAGCTCCAAATTGCTCTCCAGAATGGCTGGATCCTTTCACAGTTCCACCAACAATGCATCAGTGTCCCAGCCTTCCCACATCCCCTCCAACATTCGTCATTATATTTTCCTGTCATTTTAGCCAATCTGACAGGTGTGTAGTGGTACCTCAGGGTTGTCTTAATTTGCATTTCTCTGATCAATAGTGATTTGGAGCACCTTTTCATATGACTAGAAATAGTTTTAATTTCATCATCTGAAAATTATCTGTTCATATCCTTTGACCATTTATCGATTGGAGAATGGCTTGAATTCTTATAAATATGAGACAATTCTGTATATATTTTAGAGATGAGACCTTTATAAGAACCCTTAAATGTAAAGATGATTTCCCAATTTATTGCTTCCCTCCTAATCTTGACTGCATTGGTTTTGTTTGTACAAAAACTTTTTAATTTAATATAGTCAAAGTTATCTATCTGGTGTTCAATTAAGAGTTCCAGTTCTTCTTTGGACATAAATTTATTCCATCTCCATAGGTATGACAGGTAAACTATACTATATTTCTCTAATTTACTTATAATATCACTCTTTATATTCAGATCATGAACCCATTTAGATCTTATCTTGGTATGTGGTGTTAGATGTGGGTCAAGCCCTAATTTCTTCCACACTAGTTTCCAATTTTCCCAATATTTTTTGTCAAATAATGAGTACTTATCCCAAAAGCTGGGGTCTTTGGGTTTATCAAACACTAAATTGCTACAGTTATTGCCTAGTTTGTCTTGTGATTCTATCCTATGCCACTGATCAACTACTCTATTTCTTAGCCACTACCAAATGGTTTTGATAACCGGTGCTTTATAATATAGTTTTAGGTCTGGTACAGCAAGTCCACCATGATCAGCCTTTTTTTAAAAAATTAATTCCCTTGAGATTCTTCACGTTTTGTTCTTCCAAATGAATTTTGCTACTATTTTTTCTAGATCTGTAAAATAATTTCTTGGGAGTTTGATTGGTATGGCACTAAATATGTAAATTAGTTTGGGTAGTATTGTCATTTTTCTTATATTCGCTCAGCCTACCCATGAGCATTTTATGTTTTTCCAATTGACTAGATCTGATTTTATTTGTGTGGAGAGTGTTTTGTAATTTAGTTCATATAGTTTCTGACTTTTCCTTGGCAGATAGATTCCCAAATATTTTATACTATCAACAGTTATTTGGAATGGAATTTCTTTTTGTACCTCTTGCTGCTGAACTTTATTGGTAATATATAAAAATGCTGATAGTTTGTGTGCATTTATTTTGAATCCTGCAACTTTGCTAAAGTTGCGAATTGTTTCTAGTAGTTTTTTAGTTGAGTCTTTAGGGTTCTCTAAGTATACCATCATGTCATTTGCAAAGAGTGATAATTTGTTTTCCTCATTACCTACTCTAATTCCTTTAATCTCTTTTTTTTCTCTTACTGCCAAAGTTAACATAACTAAGACAATATTAAATAATAATGGTAACAGTGAGCAGCCTTGTTTCATTCCTGATCTTAATGGGAATGGTTCTACTTTGACTCCATTACATATGATGCTTACTGATGGTTTTAAGTAGATACTACTAATCATTTTAAGGAAAAGCTCATTTATTCCTATACTCTTCAGTGTTTTAATAGGAATGGGTGTTGGATTTTATCAAAGGTTTTTTCTGCATCTATTGAGATAATCATATGGTTTTTGTTAATTTGGTTATTAATATAATTGATTATGCTAATAGTTTTCCTAATATTGAACCAGCCCTGCATTCCTGGTATAAATCCTACTTGGTCATGGTGTATTATCCTGGGGATGACTGTCTGTAATCTCACTGCTAAAATCTTATTTAAAATTTTTCCATCAATATTCATTAGGGAAATAGGTCTATAGTTTTCTTTCTCAGTTATTTCCCTACCTGGTTTAGCTATCAGCACCATATCTGTGTCATAGAAGGAATTTGGTAGTATACCTTCCTTCCCTATTTTTTCAAATAGTTTGTATAGTATTGGAATTACTTGTTCTTTGAATGTTTGGTAGAATTCACATGTAAATCCATCTAGCCCTGGAGATTTTTTCTTAGGGAGTTGATTAATAGCTTGTTCTATTTCTTTTTCTAAAATGTGGCTATTTAAATAATTTATTTCCTCTTCTGTTAACCTGGGCAATCTATATTTTTGTAGATATTCCTACATTTCATTTAGATTATCAAACTTAGTGGCATAAAGTTGGGCAAAGAAACTCCTAATTATTACTCTAATTTCCTCTTCATTGGAGGAAAGTTCTCCCTTACCATTTTTGAGACAAACAATTTGATTTTCCTCTTTCCTTTTTCTAATCAAATTAACTAAAGGCTTATCTATTTTGTTGGTTTTTTCATAAAAACAACTCTTAGTTTTAGTTATTAATTTAATATTTTTTTTTAATTTTCAATTTTATTAACCTCCCCTTTTATTTTCAGAATATCCAATTTGGTATTTAATTGAGGGTTTTTAAATTGGTCTTTTTCTAGCTTTTTTAATTGTAAGCCCAATTCATTGATCTTCTCTTTCTCTGTTTTATGCAAGAGAAATAAAGCATCTAGAAATATGAAATTACCCCTTATAACCGCTTTGGCCATATCCCACAAATTTTGGTATGTTGTCCCATTAGTGTCATTCTCCTGGATGAAATTATCGATTATGTCTATAATTTTCTCTTTCACCCATTCATTCTTCAGGATTAGATTATTTAATTTCCAATTAACTTGAGGTTGAGATACCCCATTAGTATAGTTGTACTGTCTATTACTCCTTGCATCTCTGTTAGTTTCTCCTCTAGGAATCTGGATGCTATACCACTTGGTGCATATATGTTTAGTATTTATACCACTTCATTGTAAAATATAGTTTCCTTGCTTATCTCTTCTAATTAGATCTATTTTTGTTTTTACTTGATCTGAGATAAGGATTGCTACCCTTGCCTTTCTTTGTTCACCTGAAGCATAGAACATTGTGGTCCAGCCCTTTACCTTTACTGTGTATGTATCTCTGTGTTTTAGATTTGTTTCTTGTAAACAACATATTGTAGGATTCTGGCTTTTATTCCAGTCTGCTACCTGCTTCTGTTTTATGGGAGAGTTCATCCCATTCACATTCACAGTTAAAATAACTATATCTGTATTTCCTGCCATCTTATTTACCCAGAGTTATGATTTTCTCTTCCCTTTCCCCTCTCTGCATTCCTCCCTCCCCAGTACTTTATTTTTGATGACCACCTCCCTCTAACAGTCCTCCCCTCTTTAGAACTCCTCCCTCTTTTTTACACCTTTTCCCTAATCCTTCTATTAGTCTATCCCTTTCTTTTCCTCCTTTCCCTCCTACTTTCTTATAAGGAGGGTCAGGCCTTTCTTTGAAGCTCAATGTTTCTGGTATACTTTCTTAGAGCCTAATCTAATGAGAGTAAGGTTTACACAATACTCATCACCCTCCCTTCTTTCCCTCAATTATATTAGATTTTCTATGTCTCTTTATGATATTTTGCCTTATTTTACCTCCTTTTTTTCTTTATTTTACCTCCTTTTCCCTTTTTTTCAGTATGATATCCCTTCCACCTCTAATTTCCTTTCCATTATTATCAAAGTGAGATTGAATTATACTCCCATTCTTTAAGGATACCCATAGTAGAAATATAGTTCTCAGAAGTTCTTTTCATTTTACCTTTTTATGCTTCTCTTGAGTTCTGTATTTGGAGGTCAAATTTTTTGTTCAGATTTGATCTTTTCATTAGAAACAGGTGAAATTCTCCTGTATCATTTAATGACCATCTTCTTCCCTGGAAGATGATGCTCATTCTAGCTGGATAACTCATTCTTGGCTGTAATCCAAGTTCTTTTGCCTTTTGGAATATCTGTTTCCAGGCCCTTCGATCCTTTAATGTGGAAGCTGACAGATCTTGTGTAATTCTAATTCTAATTCCTCAGTATTTTAACTGTTTCTTTCTAGCTGTTTGCAATATCCTTTCCTTGGTGAGATAGTCCTGAAATTTGGCCACACTATTCCTTGGGGTTTTAATTTTGGGGTCTCTTTCAGGAAGTGATCGGTGAATTCTTTCAATGCCAATTTTGCCTTCTGATTCTAAAACATCAGGGCAATTTTCTTTCATGATTTCCTTGAAGATAGGTTCTTTTTTTCATCATGGCTTTCAGGGAGTCCAATAATCCTTATATTGTCTCTCCTGGATCTGTTTTCCAAATCAGTTGTTTTTCCTAGGAGATATTTCATATTTTCTTCTATTTTTTCATTTTTTTTGTTTTTGTTTGACTGATTCTTGAAGTCTGATTGAGTCATTCACTTCTATTTGTTCAATTTTAATTTTTAGAGTATTATTTCCTTCAGTTATCTTTTTTAGCTCCTTTTGTAGCTGGCCAATTGAATTTTTTGGTTCAATGCATTCTTTTTGCATTTTGCCAATTTTATTTTTCAGTGAATTGTTGTCTTTTTCCAATTCACCATTTTTATTTTCCAGTGAATTCATGATTTTTTCCAATTCATCATTTTTATTTTTCAGTGAATTGGTGACTTTTTCCATTTCACCAGTCTTGTTTTCCAGTTTTTAATATCTCTGTTGCAGGGCATTATATCCTTCATGCACTGATCTCAATTCATTTCCCCATTTTTCTTCTAGCTCTCTTTTGAGATTCTTTATGCAATCTTCCAGGTAAGCCTTCTGAAAAGGGGACCATCTCATGTCTGCCTTTGTGGCTTCCTCTGGGATTGCAATCCCTTTAGGAACCTCAGAATCTGGGGTCTGCTCTTCTTTCTCTCCATAAAAGCTGTCTATGGTGAGAGCTCTCTTCTACTTCTTGCTCATGTTTCTGAGCTGAGATCTGAATCAAGAGCAGGACTGGTAGCCGTTTCAATTTGCCCTGGGGCAGTTTGTGGAGTTAACTTCCAGTGTGCGGGCTGGTCGGGCTAGATCCGCACTAGGACCACACTTTCAGCTGCTCTCAATCCATCCTTTGCCAAAGGCAGATCTGCCAAAGCACTTGCCTGTAAACAGAGCAAAGTAGCCCAAGCGTCTCCCAGGGACATCCTGCGTACCTAGAATCTGCCGACCTCTGTCCCAGCCCCAGTCTGCCCCTGCTGTGCACTGGTGTCTGGGCGGTCAAGGGGCCGATCCCCTGCCTGTCTGAAACTGACCCTCTTCGGAGTTCTTTCAAAATAGATTTTTGATAGAAGTGCGTTGTACTCCAAGTGTTTGATGGAGCCCTTACTTCAGAACCAGTTCGGAGGCTTAATTTGTTCTGGGTCTGAGGGAAGGTCTGAGGAGCTCACAGAAAATGATGTCTGCAGTTCGCCATGTTGGCTACATTCCCCTACTCTAGGTATTTTCAAGATCTGTCTCTCATCCCAGGAATGATCTCTCCCTAGATTCCTTCAAATTCCTAATAAAATCTTAACCCTCACAAGAAGCTTTTCAGTATTCCTCTGCATTATAATGTGTTTCCTCTGTTGATTATTTTATGTAAGTGTGTCTATAAAGGTATGTGTATGTGTCTGTGTATATATATATATGCATATATATATGTATATATATATATATATATCTTGTTTGTATGTTGTCATTTATACTGTGAAATCATTGAGAGCTGTGACTTTTTTTTTTTTTTTGCTGAGGCAATTGGGGTGAAGTGACTTGCCCAGAGTCACACAGCTAGGGAATGTTAAGTGTCTGAAGCCAGATTTGAACTCAGGTCCTCCTGACTTCAGGGCTGGGAGAGCAGGGACTTCTTTGTGGGTTATGGCCATTATCTGTATTGTTTACAAATAATGCTTAGTACTGCATACATAGTAGGCATTTAATAAATACTTGTTGACTAACTGAAAATATTAGGCTAGCCTTTGTGTATATTCACTTGCCTCAGAGACCCTCTCAGTTGAGACTGTGCCTTGGAATGTCTTCGTGGGTGAAATCTCTTTAGCTCCAATGATTAATACAAAATATCTTTGCCAAGAATCTGACAGGAACACAACTAGTAAAAAGCCAATGTAAATTTGTAAATTTCTTGATTTGGAATAGAATATGATACTGTGGGGGTGTCCCAAACATACAATTTGTGCTGTATCAGAGAATAGGGGCACTTTTCCAAGCCTTGATGAATAGACCAAAGGAAATATTCCTCAAGGATTGTACTTGATACTCTTGACAACCAAAATCTAACATCTCCACAAAATACATTCTCTCAAGTAGTTGTGAAGGAAAAAAAATGTAGTTCATGGAGTTCATGAAATCTTTGCTAAACTGTCAGACTTATTTTTTTCTTAAAGGAGATAGGAGTTACCATTTCTGGAACTATATTTCTTAGCCGACAAGACTCCACACAATTCAATTGGAATTGAGTATTGCTCTGAAACTTGTGTTCCAGAGTTTGGTGGGCTAATAATAAATCCCTAAAATTGATTTTTAATTCTTCTAGATCCAGATACTCTTTACATTCCAAAAAATGCTTTCCTATAATACTCTTTCTATTCTTCCAGAAACTTGAGTAAAGGACACATGCTATGTTTGAACAGGAAACGATTTATTGGGGAAACAACTAAGAAACCTTAGAACTGTTGGTCCTCTCAGAATATCATTAGCATAGTTTTAGAATGCCTATCTAACCACTTATTTGTTATGTCACTTTGACAAAAAATCAGTATCTAATTGGTATGGAAGACAGAGTGCTAGACTCAAAGTCAGGAAGAACTGAATTCATTCATTCTCAGATACTTATTAGCCATATGATTTTGAGCAAGTTATTTCATCCTGTTTGTTTGTTTCCTTCTTTAATTAAAAAGGGACAATAAAAATCTTTACCATACAAAGTTATTGGGATAATCAAAAGAGATAATACTTAAAAGGCACTTAACACAGTATTTGGCACATAGTACACACTATTATTATTATTTATCATCACTTAACCTCTCTGATATTCCCTCATCTATAAAATAGAGATATTTGCTTCAGTATTTAGTTTTTTTTATGAAGGAAGAATATGTCTATTTGTATAGCAATATATAAAAGAGAGCTGTTACTGTAATAGTAATAGTAACAATAATTATAGTCCATCAGATTTTGGCAAACATATTTTTATAATTTTTAGATAGTTTTAATTATGTGGGTGTCTACTAAGAATTCAGACAAAAAACTATAAAATATGACCCAAATGCTAAATGAATTTGCAATCTGTATAAAGAGAAGCCAAGTACAGAATGAAGGAGTTATGTCCCCTGCCATGGCCAGACCATCCTCACAGTACTATGTTGACACATTTTAGAAAGAACATTGATAAGATAAACATGTCAAAAAAAAAAGGTGTTCATGCTGTGAACGGATCCAGCCATTCTGGAGAGAAATTTGAAGCTATGATCAAAAAGTTATCAAACTGTGCATACCTTTGACCCAGCAGCATTTCTATTGGGTTTATATCCCAAAGAAATCATAAAGGAAAGGAAAGTGCCCCACATGCTCAAGAATGTTTGTGGCAGCCCTTTTTGTAGTGGCTAGAAACTGGAAACTGAATGGGTGCCCATCAATTGGAGAATGGCTAAATAAACTATGGTATATGAATATTATGGAATATTATTGTTCTGTAAGAAACGACCAGCAGGACGATTTCAGAGAGGCCTGGAGAGACTTGCATGAACTGATGCTGAGTGAAATGAGCAGAACCAGGAGATCATTATACACGGAAACAACAATAGTATATGACGATCAATTCTGATGGACATGGCTCGCTTCAACAATGTTTCTTTTTTTATTTATTTTTATTTTTTTTATTTTCCCCCTACTCCCCACACCTCCCCTAGATGGCAGGATATCCACTACATGATAATTATGTTAGAATACTTAAGAAATCTACTATATGTATAGTATTGCATCATTTTTTGTGCAGGAGAAATCATATCTACAAGAAAGAATAATCTGATAAAGGAAATACAATGCAAGCACACCTCAATAGAGAACATGAAAATGTTATGTTGTGGTCCACATTTCACATCCCTCTCTCTGGGTGTATATGGCTCTCTTCACTGAACAATTGGAACTGGTTTGAAGCATTTCATTGTTGAAGAGAGTCATGTCCATTAGAACTGATCCTCATATAGGAACAATGAAATGTTTCAAACCACTTCCAGTTGTTCACTGAAGAAAGACATATATACCCAGAGAAAGGGATGTGAAATATGGACCACTACATAACATTTTCATGCTCTCAATTGATGTTTGCTTGCATTGTGTTTCCTTTATCTGATTTTTCTTTCTTGTAGATACAATTTTTCTTGCACAAAAATGATGTGTGGAAATATGTATACATATATTCGATTTGTCAAGTATCTTAACATAATTAACATGTAGTAGATATCCTGCCATTTAGGGGAGGGGTGGGGAGTAGGGGGGAAAAATTTGTAACAGAAAGCTTTGTAAGGGTTAATGTTGAAGAATTACCCATACATATGTTTTGCAAATTTAAAAAAAAAAAGGTGTCCACAATGGTGAAGGAACTACAAACAGTGTCAAACCTAGAATCAGAGAAAGGGAAGACCTGGGAAGGAAGGACAAGGGGTAGGAATCTATCTACAACTATTTGAAGATCTGA
Source organism: Myrmecobius fasciatus (assembly GCA_023553655.1). Taxonomy (NCBI): domain Eukaryota; kingdom Metazoa; phylum Chordata; class Mammalia; order Dasyuromorphia; family Myrmecobiidae; genus Myrmecobius; species Myrmecobius fasciatus. The sequence continues at coordinate 17,320 of JAJPUD010019480.1, read as the reverse complement.
AATGTAGAAGAGGAATTTGATTTGTTTTTACTTAGTCCCAGAGGGCAGAGCTAAGAACTATAATTGGAAATTATAGAAGATGCTTTTGACTGGATATAAAGAAAAGTTTATTAACAACTAGAGCTGTCCAAAAGTCAAATGGTCTGCTTTGGGAGAGAATGTACTCCGTGTTGCTAGAGGGCTTCAAGAGAAGGTTAAATAATCACTTGTGAGAAATATGTTGAGGGGATTTCTACTCATATATGAGTTAAACCAGAGATGACTTCTATAACCTCTTCTAACTCCAGGGCTGTATAAATACATTTACATCAGGATATTGGCTATGTTTTCAAAAACCAAGGATTGTTCAAAGGTTCATAGATCTAGAGCTAAAGGAGATGTTAGAGACTTTAATATCACAAATTTAGAAATGGAAGGGATCTTAGAGGATATTCAGTTCAACCTGTCTCATTTTACAAATGAAGAAACTGAGGACCAGAGAGACTGTGACTTGCCCAAGGAGGGACAACAAAAACAGGGGCTTAACTCTAAGTCCTTTGACATTAAATCTAGCATCCTTTACATTGAGTCAGGCTCTTTCCTTATTCTAAAGAATCAAAAAGAATTTGTTCCCAAGAGACATTGTGGTGCTGACATCCATCAAGATAGAAAACATCACTGTCTCACTTTGAACACCATCTTGAAGGAAATGTTGGCAGAGGATTAAATAGCTGAGTAACCCTTTGTGGCCAAGATTTATTTATTCAGGTTCAAAATAGAATATATCAAAGCATTTGCTTAGATTATTTTTCAAGTTTATGGCAAATAAAGTTTTTTAGCCAAACATGCAAGTTTACTGCACCAGTCTGCTTTGATTTAAGATTATAATATCTCAGATACAAAAGTTATCTTATTTTGGTTCTAAAATGCCGTCATGGAGATGATGGGTACTTTGATACTGTCCAGTTGACTTTGTCTGAAAATACTCAATAATGTGACCTTGGAAATTTGTAGGTTTTGTTTTTGTTTTATTTATTTTTAGGAGATTTCAGCTAATGTCAGGACTCCCTAAAAAGTTCTATATTTATACAGTATCTTGGCATCTCCATTGATTTGGTTAGCTTATAGTATTTAAAGGAGAGAGACTTTGGGACATAGTAGTTAGTTGACCTTGAAGTCAGAATTTCTGGGTTCAAAATTCTGTTTGAAATACATATATTCTAGGTGATCATAGAAAAGTCATTTAAGTTTTTAGTTTCTTAAGATTAAGTGGTACACACTTCACACCTGTCAGATTGGCTAAAATGACAGGAAAAGTTAATGATGAATGTTGGAGGGGTTGTGGGAGGGCTGGGACACTGATGCATTGTTGGTGGAGCTGTGAATGCATACAGCCATTCTGGAGAACAATTTGGAGCTATGCTCAAAAAGTTAACAAACTGTGCATACCCTTTGACCCAGCAGCATTTCTATTGGGCTTATATCCCAAAGAAATCATAAAGAAAGGAAAAGGCCCCACATGTGCAAGAATGGTTGTGGCAGCCCTTTTTGTAGTGGCTAGAAACTGGAAATTGAATAGATGCCCTTCAATTGGAGAATGGCTGAATAAATTATGGTGTATGAATGTTATGGAATATTATTGTTCTGTAAGAAATGACCAGCAAGATGATTTCAGAGAGGCCTGGAGAGACTTACATGAACTGATGCTGAGTGAAATGAGCAGAACCAGGAGATCATTATACACGGCAACAACAGTACTATATGACGATTAATTCTGATGGACATGGCTCTCTTCAACAATGATATGTTTCAAACCACCTCCAATTGTTCACTGAAGAAAGCCATATACACCCAGAGAGAGGGATGCGAAATGTGGACCACAACATAACATTCTCATACTCCTTGATTGATGTTTGCTTACATTGTGTTTCCTTTATCTGATATATCGTTTGTGTAGATAAGATTTTTCTTGCACAACAATGATAAGTTTGGAAATATGTATACATATATTCGATTTGCCAATATTTTAACATAATTAACATGCAGTGGATATCCTGCCATCTAGGGGAGGGGTGGGGAAGTTGGGGGGAAAATTTGTAACGGAAAGCTATGTAAGGGTTATTGTTGAAGAATTACCCACACATATGTTATGCAAATAAAATAAAAATTTAAAAAAAAAAGAATTGAGAAAAAAAAAAGATTAAGTGGTACAGGGGCAGCTAGGTGGTGCAGTGGATAGAGCACCAGCCCTGAAGTCAGGAGGACCTGAGTCCAAATCTGGTCTCAGACACTTAACATTCCCTAGCTGTGTGACGCTGGGCAAGTCACTTAACCTCAATTGCCTCAGCAAAAAGCAGAAAAAAAAAACATTAAGTGGTACAATGGATAGAGAGCTGGGACTGGAGTCAAGAAAACTCACTTTTCTGAATTCATATTTGACTTTACACACTTGCTAGCTATGTGACCCTGTGCCCTGAACAAATCACATACCTCTGTATGCCTCAATTTCCTCAAAAAAATTGTAAAATGAGCTGGAGAAGAAAATGCAAAGCATTCCATTATCTTTGTTAAGAAAATCCAAATGGGGTCATGAAGATTTGGACATGCAACAATAAAATGCACAAATACCTCAATTTTGGTGTATTTGTAACTTTTTACTCTTGATCTCCTTGTGGGATATAATATAAGATAATTTTATTTCAGACTATTGTGGATATTTAGGATTGTAGAATTATCCAATTAGAGTAGGAAGGGATGTTAAAGATTTTGTAGTTCAACCACTAAAATTTTCAGATAAGGTGACTGAGGGTAATGAGACTATTCAGATTCAGTAGGAAGATGGATTTCATTACTATTGTTTTTATTTTATCATTTATTATTTTGTCATTATAATTTTATGGTTTTGTTTATTATTTAACTTAATTTTATTTCATTAATATCAAATATTTTAACTTATTAACTTACCTATTATATGGATTCTTTACATCATTAGTGGTCTATTGATAGCATGTATACTGTAAGTACCAATAGTATCTGACACAGTCTCGGCCAAGAGTTGTCAAATTGCAGCCCATGGACCACATCTGTCCTGCCACCTGTTTTTATACAGCTTACATGTTAAGAATGGTTTTAACATTTTAAAATAAAATAGATTAAATTTGGCTTTGGGACCATAGTTTTTTTTAAATTTTATTTCATTAAAGCTTTTTATTTATAAAACATGGGTAATTTTTCAACATGGACCCTTGCAAAATCTTTTGTTCCAAGTTTTCCCATCCTTCCCATTCCCCTACTCTAGATGGCAGGTAGTCCAATACATGTTAAATATGTTAAAATATATTTTAATTCCAATATGTGTATACATAGTTATACAATTATCTTGCTTTACAAGAAAAAAATCTGATCAAGAAGGAAAAAAACTGAGAAAGAAAACAAAATGAAAGCAAACAACAACAGAGAGAGTGAAAATGCTATATTGTGGTCCACACTCAGTTCCCACAGTCCTCTCTCTGGGGTGGCTCTCTTCATCACTGAACAATTAGAACTGAGGACCATAGTTTTTTGATCCCTGACCTAGAATATGAGTTTTTAACTTGCAGTCTATAGATAAAAAGAACATGTGCCTATCATTGGCTTGCATTCTTAACCTGTAGTGCACAGAACCCCCAAACCATCTCCATGCATAGATTTCAGAAGGTCAATGAATGTGAATAGGACAAAAATTAACTCTTTATTTTCACTAACCTATAATTTCTTTTGCCAACCTGTGTATTACATTTTATGCATTGAAAACAGTATTCTGAGAAGGGTTCTATAGACTTCACCAGCCAAAGAATTGTCAAAGGAGTCATAAAAAAGGTGAAGACATAACAGTGGTCTACAAAGAAAAAGGTTCCTTTTTGATTCATTTTGAGCTATATGTGTTTCAGAATTTGAAGATGTTGATACCACTCCACTCCCAGGCATCAAGCATGGTTCTCAGTTTGGTTTGAAAGAGAATATATACACATACCTGTGAATTTGTATTTTTTCCTTCAAAGGACATGTACAAAGCCCAGAATCAGAAAAGGGAATTAGGTATGTGTGCTGAAGAGACTAGAGCAAAGCAAAACAAAGCAGGTTACTATGTTCTGTCTGTTCTAAAAAAGAAAAATAAAACTTTCATCATGTGCCTGCTATTCTATTTTGAGAAAGAAGTCTCTGTTCCACCACTCAATCTGTGCACACAGTGTGGTGGCAGGGCTGCTGGGGACAATCCATTTACTTTTTACAACTGGTATCTCAGTGACAGAAAAACGTGGAGGGGGTGTTTGGGGCCTGAATTACTGTACGCGGTGAATGCTGTTGCTGACAATAAAGGCTCACAGTCTCACTTTTGTCGTACATCAAAATAAGAGCACAAAATATTTATGAACTTAATACTGTCTTTCATTCTTCTCTTCTCTACTCTCCTCTCACAACTCCTCTTTTGAACTGGCAATTCTAGAAGTGCCTATATGTGTAGATGAGCCATACAAATGGATGTGAGTATGCCGGATGCACTATCACATAAATGGATTGCACCTGGGTTTTTTTGGTCACTACTTTGTCTTTTGAGTGCCTTTAAACTCCCAACTCCCAAACAGAAGGGAGAAATGATCCCCTCCCCTTCTCCCTTCCCTCTTTCATTTAGGAAAGGCACTGAATACAGATTTAATGAGAAATGAGGATTTTGGATTCACAAGCACAGGGAAATGCTAACAATAAGTATCATTGTATTGCAGATCTCTTTTTTTTTCCTCCATAAAGCACACGGATATGATTATATTTATAAAACACAATTATAATATTGTGAAATTGGGAATGTCAAGGCATACAAAGTCACAGACAGAAAACTCCTAAAACACCAATACTATCCCCTCACCCATCCAAATTAATCAGGATCTGCCCTTTTTTTGTTAGTTCAACCTTATTGATAGATTAATAATACTGCAATCTAGCTTGGAGTCCAGCTTACATGAACACTCAGAGTTGTGTACTGCTGGGTGTTGGAAGGGGAAAAATAAAAAAGCAAGAGAAGGTTAATAGCAATTGAGGTCTGTAATAAAACAAAAACACTTTATTTTTGTGGGCTTACCTTATTTTGCTCCCTGAAGGTTCCAGCCAACTTCTAATAGTAAAAATGTAATATTCTGACCTTAAGGGCAGAAGTTCTGTTACCAAGGGTCTTTTAAAGATTTGTTCCTTTGCAGCCACAGCAGCAGTAGCAGGAGCTGTTTCTGGAATTCAGTCATACATATTGGCATCAGAGTCTGGTAAGGGGAGGGGACGGATGGAGGGAATCTATTGGCCTAAAAAGCTGAAACATCTGCTGGAGTTATTAACAGCTTTTTGGCTGAGTTCAACAGCAGGGCACCTTGTGGTTGATAGATTCTTTCCTCAGCAATTCAAAACAATGCAGTTAAAGCAAATTTCTCATTTTCCAAGAGGCAGCTTAATGAGGCATACAATATTTTAAAAATAGTTCCACTTAAAGTGGGCAATAATAATAACAGTAATCAGTGGTTACCTTTATTTCCACATGTGGCTGGTAACTTTGCTAGCATTAATTGTCCCCTGACTCCTTGAAGTCTATCGAAAGCTAGCACTTTAACTTAGAGGTAGGGCATTATATTACTAATAACACTTTTGCAGATTATCCTAGAGAGTGAATATTGGCAAACTTGATGAAAGTATTCAAACTTCTTCTATCTTCCCAATCTCCTGAACATTCTCTGATGACCTAAAAGGTTAGTTCTGAAACATGAGAGAAGTTGAAGGCTGGGACAAATTTCGAAGATGAAGAAAATACCTATAAAGTTGATGCTCATGGTCAAGTCTTCCTCTAGAGATCTCCAAATTAGATAAACATCTGAAATGTACCTGTTATGGATTCAGGATCAGGTCATCTGATTTTAAATCTCTGCCATTGTCTACCCATATGACATTGGGTAAGACACTTCCCCTCCTCTATTCCCCAATGTCTTTCTCTTAAGGGTGGCTGGTCTTTGACATCTCTGAGACCCCTTCCAATCCTTCATTTGTCACCTAACCTGGCTCTCTCTCATGTTGTGCATATGTGTACCTAAATGGCAGGCTTTGTGGTATTTGGACTAGAATGTCACACCAACAAGCTGTAAACTTAAATAATTCTGTCAGTAGTTTAAAGAGAATGTGCCATATGCCACAACAGACGTGGTCAAAACACAACCCACCCAGCTGGTTTTCTGTGCCTGTCAATTTGGCCAGCTAAGCAATGGTGTCCTGTCCAGGGATGTGATGGGAACTGGTTACTTGGCCCAGGGATCCAACATGCTGTTCACGGTAGAAGGGGGGTGGGAAGAGGGCAAACCGCTGCTGGGCCAACATCTGTGTTAGTCCTGTTGTCAGCACATTGATACCAGCGGGCCTCATTCCTCTCCTCTCCTCTCCCCACTTTTCTTCCCCTTGTTCCCCCCACAGGGTAAAAGTGGAAGTGGGCCAGATCACTATTCTACTAGACAAATTAATTGCCTGCTCCTGTACTGAAAAGTGTTGGAAGAGAGGGGCAGAACTTTTCTCCCTACTTTCATATTTAGAAGTCATTAAGAACAACTTGAGGGTCCATGGTTGGGTAGAAAATTATGAGACTTTACTAATATATTTCCTATTTGTATTATTTCACTGCTAAATATGATTGCATGCATCCAGGGATGTTTCCATCTGGTGCAGCCACCTTGTGCAATCCCACTCATGCAGTAGGTATTTAATAAATGTTGAATCAAATTGGATGATTTAAGTTAAGGTATATTGATTTGAAAGCCATGACTATCTATCACAAAATCAAGATGAGAGGCTTGAGGCTCTAAGAGACTTAAAAATCTTAGTATCAAATCAGAAATGCCAAGATAGAATGGCAAACAAAAATGAATTTTAAAAAACAATTTTAAAAAACAAGTATAGACATGCTCTAAAATTCTCATGTCATCTAAAGCATCTATGTTTATTTGGTATTTTGCAATTTTAAAAAAGACACTGCTTGTCAAGTCAGAACAAGAAATAATGCTCTATGGTACATGTTTTATGTGACACAAAGAAAAAATATTTATTCTTTTGAACATGTGCAAAAACAATAATTAGCATATTAAAAATAATCATCATAAATTTGGATACACAGAATAATTCTATTGTTTAGTAAATTGAATATAAGTAAGATAAATATTACTTTGACCATAGTAAATGATATTGGCAAGTTATTGATCTTTTGTACAATGCTCTGCCTTCACCTTTGGTGAAGTAGGTTTACAAAAAACTCTTTTTATAGCTTCTGAATGCAAGGAACAGCTCTCATTGCTTGCAAAACATCAGAATGAATAGAGATTTGAATTGTTACTAATTATATCTTATACATATGACATTTCCATTTTTAATTATTAAAAGTATGAAAGCCTTAAGTCACTCAATGATTTGTGTCTGAAGTGAAGGTATTCTGATATGTCTTATGATTTTTCCTTAATGTTATAACATTACATGTATGTATGTTCCTTAATGCATATATCATTATCATCATCATAGCTTACATTTCTTTTTTTTTTACTTTTTTACTAAAGCTTTTTATTTGCAAAACATATGCATAGGTAATTTTTCAACACTGACACTTTCAAAGCCTTCTGTTCCAAATTTTTCCCTCCTGCCCCCACCCCCTCCCCTAGATGGCAGGAAGTCTAATACATGTTAATTATGTTAAATATTTGACAGATTGAATGTGTGTATACATATTTATACAATTATCTTGCTGTACAGCAAAAAAAAAAAAAACCTGAGAAGGAAAACCTAAGGTAAGCAAACATCAATAGACAGTGAGAAAATGCCATGTTGTGATCTACACTCAGATCCCACAGGCCTTGCTTGGGTGTAGATGGCTTTCTTCCTCAATGAACAACTGGAACTGGTTTAAAACATCTGATTGTTGAAGAGAACCATGTTCATCCATCAGAATTGATCATCATATAGTCTTGTTGCCATGTACAATGATCTCCTGGTTCTGCTCATTTCAATCAGTATCAGCTCATGCAAGTCTCTTTAGGCTTCTCTGAAATCATCCTGCTGGTTGTTTCTTACAGAACAATAATATTCTATAACATTCATATATTATAGTTTATTCAGCCATTCTCCAATTGATGGGCATCCATTCAGTTTCCAGTTTCTAGCCACTACAAAAAGGGCTGCCACAAACATTCTTGCACGTGTGGGTCCCTTTCCCTCTTCCAAGATCTCTTTGGGATATAGGCCCAATAGAAACACTGCTGAGTCAAAGGGTATGCACAGTTTGATGACTTTTTGAGCATAGTTTAAAACTGCTCTTCATAATGGTTGGATCCATTCACAGTTCCACCAACAATGCATTAGTGCCCCAGTTTTTCCACATCCCCTCCAACATTCATCATTATCTTTTCCTCTCATCTTAGCCAATCTGACAGGTGTGTAGTGGTACCTCAGAGTTGTCTTAATTTGCATTTCTCTGATCTATAGTGATTTAGAGCACTTTTTCATATGACTAGAAATAGTTTTAATTTCTTCATCTGAAAACTGTCTGTTCATAACCTTTTACTTGAATTCTTATATATATATATATATATGTGCATATATATATATGTGCATATAGAGACAATTCTCTATATATTTTAGAAATGAGGCCTTTATCAGAACCCTGAAATGTAAAGATGATTTCCCAATTTATTGCTTCCCTCTTAATCTTGTCTGCATTAGTTTTGTTAGTACAAAAACTTTTTAACTTAATATAGTCAAAATTATCTACCTGGTGTTCAACTAAGAGTTCCAATTCTTCTTTGAACACAAATTCCTTCCTTCTCCACAGGTCTGAGGTGTAAACTATCCTATATTCCTCTAATTTGCTTATAATAACACTCTTTATGTCTAAATCATGAACCCATTTAGATCTTATCTTGGTATGTAGTGCTAGGTGTGGATCAAGCCCTAATTTCTCCCATACTAGTTTCCTATTTTCCCAGCAATTTTTGTCAAATAGTGAGCACTTATCCCAAAAGCTGGTGTCTTTGGGTTTATCAAACACTAGACTGCTATAGTTATTGCCTGGTTTGCCCTGTGATCCTATCCTATTCCATTGATTGACTGCTCTGTTTCTTAGCCAGTACCAAATGGTTTTGATGACTGAGGCTTTATAATATAATTTTAGATCTGGCACAGCCAGGCCACCCTTATCAGCCTTTTTTTTTTAATTAATTCCCTTGAGATTCTTGACCTTTTGTTCTTCCAAATAAACTTTGCTACTATTTTTTCTAGATCTGTAAAATAATTTCTTGGGAGTTTGATTGGTATGGCACTAAATAAGTAAATTAGTTTGGGTGGTAGTGTCATTTTTATTATATTCGCTGGGCCTACACATGAGCACTTGATGTTTTTCCAACTGATTAGATCTGACTTTATTTGTGTGGAAAGTGTTTTGTAGTTTAGTTGGTATAGTTCCTGACTGTTCCTTGGCAGATAGATTCCCAAATATTTTATACTATCGACAGTTATTTTGAATGGAATTTCTTTTTGTATCTCTTGTTACTGAACTTTGTTGGAAACATATAAAAAAAGCTGATGATTTATGTGGATTTTTTTTATATCCTACAACTTTGCTAAAATTGTGAATTGTTTCTAGCAGTTTTTTAGTTGAGTCTCTAGGGCTCTCCAACTATACCGTCATCTGCAAAGAGTGATAATTTGGTTTCCTCATTACCTACTCTAATTCCTTTCATCTCTTTTTCTTTTCTTAATGCCAAAGCTATTTCTAAGACAATATTAAATAATAATGGTGTCAATGGGTAGCCTTGTTTCACTCTTGATTTTATTGGGAATGGTTCTAGTTTGTCCCCCATTACATATGATGCTTGCTGATGGTTTTAAGTAGATACTACTTATTAATCATTTTAAGGAAAAGCCCATTAATTCCTATACTCTCCAGTGTTTTCAATAGGAATGGCTTTTGGATTTTATCAAATGTTTTTTCTGCATCTATTGAGATAAACATATGATTTTTATTAGTTTGGTTATTAATATAATTGATTATGCTGATAGTTTTCCTAATATTGAACCAGCCCTTCATTCCTGGTATAAATCCTACTTGGTCATAGAGTATTATTCTGGGGATGACTTTCTGTAACTTTATTGCTAATATACTATTAAAGATTTTTGCATCAATATTCATTAAGGAAATTGGTCTATAATTTTCTTTCTCTGTTTTCACCCTACCTGGTTCAGCTATCAGCACCATATCTGTGTCTTAGAAGGAATTTGGTAGTACACCTTATTTCCCTATTTTTTCAAATAGTTCATATAGTATTGGAATTAATTGTTCTTTGAATGTTTGGTAGAATTCACATGTAAATCCAACTGGCCCTAGAGATTTTTTCTTAGGGAGTTGACTAATAGCTTGTTTAATTTTTTTTTCTAAAATGGGGCTATTTAAAAAATTTATTTCCTCTTCTGTTAACCTGGGCAGTCTATATTTATGTAGATATTCCTCTATTGCATTTGTTATCAAATGTGTTGGCATAAAATTGGGCAAAATAACTCCCAATTATTGTTCCAATTTCCTCTTCATTGGGGGAAAGTTTTCCTTTATCATTTTTGAGACTAAAAAACTGATTTTTCTCTTTCCTTTTTCTAATCACATTTACTAAATGCTTATCTATTTTGTTGGCTTTTTCATAAAATCAATTCTCAATTTTATTTATTTATTTATGTTTTATGTTTTATTTTTAATTTTTTTTATTTACAAAACATAGGTATGGGTAATTCTTCAACATTAACACTTAGAAACCTTTCTGTTACAAATTTTCCCCCCTACTCCCCACCCCTCCCCTAGATGACAGGATATCCACTACATGTTAATCATGATAAAATACTTGACAAATTGAATGTATGTATACATATTTCCACACTTATCATTGTTGTGCAAAAAATATCGTATCTACAAGAAAGAAATATCAGATAAAGGAAACACAATGTAAGCAAACATCTGTCGAGAATATGAAAATGTTATGTTGTGGTCCACATTTCATATCCCTCTCTCTGGATGTATATGGCTTTCTTCAGTGAATAATTGGAAGTGATTTGGAACATTTCATTGCTGAAGAAAGCTAAGTCCATCAGAATTGATCTTCATGTAGTATTGTTGTTGCCGTGTATAATGATTTCCTGATTCTGCTCATTTCACTCAGCATCAGTTCATGCAAGTCTCTCCAGGCCTCTCTGAAATCGTCCTGATGGTCGTTACTTACAGAACAATAATATTCCATAATATTCATATACCGTAATTTATTCAGCCATTCTTCAATTGATGGGCATCCATTCAGTTTCCAGTTCCTAGCCACTACAAAAAGGGCGGCCATAAACATTCTTGCACATGTGGGTCCCTTTCCTTCCTTTATGATTTCTTTGTTTTATGTACATGTAGGTCTTATTTTTTCTTTTTTTTATTAAAGCTTTTTATTTGTATAACATATGTATGGGTAGTTCCCCAGCACTGATCTTTACAACGCTTTCCATTACAAATTTCACCCCCAGTCCCCTCCCCTCCCCTAGATGGCAGAAAAATCCTATCTACAAGAAAAAAAAAGAAAATCAGAGAAAGGAAACACAATGCAAGCAAACCTCAATAGAGAGCATGAAAATGTTATGTTGTAGTCCATATTTCATATCCCTCTCTCTGGGTGTATATGGTTTTCTTCAGTGAACAATTGCAACTGGTTTGAGACAATTTTTTGTTGAAGAGAGCCATGTCCATCAGAATTGATCATCATGTAATATTGTTGTTGCTGTGTATAATGATCTCCTGGTTCTGCTTGTTTCACTCAGCATCAATTCATGCAAGTCCCTGCAGGCCTCTCTGAAATCATCCTGCTGGTCGTTTCTTACAGAGCAATAATATTCCATAATATTCTTATACCATAATTTATTCAGCCACTCTCCAATTGATGGGCATCCCTTCAGTTTCCAGTTTCTAGCCACTACAAAAAGAGCTGCCACAAACATTATTGCACATGTGGGGCCCTTTCCTTTATGATTTCTTTGGGATATAAGCCCAATAGAAATGCTGCTGGGTCAAAGGGCATGCACAGTTTGATAACTTTTTGAGCATAGCTCCAAATTGCTCTCCAGAATGGCTGGATCCGTTCACAGTTCCAACAACAATGCATCAGTGTCCCCGCCTTCCCACATCCCCTCCAACATTTGTCATTATCTTTTCTTGCCATTTTAGCCTATCTGAAAGGTGTGTAGTGGTATCTCAGGGTTGTCTTAATTTGCATTTCTCTGATCAATAGTGATTTGGAGTACCTTTTCATATGACTACAAATAGTTTTAATTTGATCCTCTGAAAATTGTCTGTTCATATCCTTTGGCCATTTATCGATTGGAGAATGGCTTGAATTCTTATAGATATGAGACAATTCTATATATATTTTAGAGATGAGACCTTTATCAGAACCCTTAAATGTAAAGATGATTTCCCAATTTATTGCATCCCTCTTAATCTTGACTGCATTGGTTTTGTTTGTACAATAACTTTTTAACTTATCATATTCAAAATTATCTATCTGGTCTTCAATTAAGCGTTCCAGTTCTTTTTTGGACACAAATTTATTCCATCTCCATAGGCCTGAGAGGTAAACTATATTACATTCCTCTAATTTACTTATAATATCACTCTTTATATCCAGATCATGAACCCATTTAGATATTATCTTGGTATGTGGTATTAAATGTGGGTCAGGCCCTAATTTCTTCCACACTAGTTCCCAATTTTTCCAGCAGTTTTTGTCAAATAGAGAGTACTTATCCCAGAAGCAAGGGTCTTTGGGTTTATCAAAGACTATATTTCTATAGTTATTGCCTAGTTTGTCCTGTGATTCTATCCTATGCCATTGATTGACTACTCTATTTCTTAGCCAGTACCAGATGGTTTTGATGACCGCTGATTTATAATATAGTTTTAGATCTGGTACAGCAAATCCACCCTTATCAGCCTTTTTTTTTTTTCATCAATTCTCTTGAAACTCTTGATCTTTTGTTCTTCCAAATAAATTTTGCTACTATTTTTTCTAGTTCTGTAAAATAATTTCCTGGAAGTTTGATTGATATGGCACTAAATAAGTAAATTAATTTGGGTAGTATTTTCATTTTTATTATATTTGCTCGGCCTACCCATGAGCATTTTATGTTTTTCCAATTGACTAGGTCTGATTTTATTTGTGTGGAAAGTGTTTTGTAGTTTTGTTCATATAGTTCCTAACTTTCCCTTGGCAGATAGATTCCCAAATATTTTATACTATCAACAGTTATTTTGAATGGAATTTCTTTTTGTGTCTCTTGCTGCTGAACTTTATTGGTAATATATAAAAATGCTGATAGTTTATGTGGATTTATTTTGTATCCTGCAACTTGGCTAAAGTTGTCAATTGTTTCTAGTAACTTTTGAGTCAAGTTTCTAGGGTTCTCTAAGTATACCATCATGTCATCTGCAAAGAGTGATAATATGGTTTCCTCATTACCTACTCTAATTCCTTTCATCTCTTTTTTCTCTCTTACTGCCAAAGCTAATATTTGTAAGACAATATTAAATAATAATGGTGACAATGGGTAGCCTTGTTTCACTCCTGATCTTATTGGGAATCGTTCTAGTTTGACTCCATTACATATGATGCTTGCTGATGGTTTTAAGTAGATACTACTAATTATTTTAAGGAAAAGCCCATTTATTCCTATACTCTCCAGTGTTTTCAATAGGAATGGGTGTTGGATTTTATCAAAGGTTTTTTCTGCATCTATTGAGATAATCATATGGTTTTTGTTAATTTGGTTATTAATATAATTGATTATGCTAATAGTTTTCCTGATATTGAACCAGCCCTGTATTCCTGGTATAAATCCTACTTGGTCATGGTGTATTATCCTGGGGATAACTTTCTCTAATCTCATTGCTAAAATCTTATTTAAATTTTTTGCATCAATATTCATTAGGGAAATGGGTGTGTAGTTTCCTTTCTCAGTTTTCTCCCTACCTCGTTTAACTACCAGCACCATATCTGTGTCATAGAAGGAATTTGGTAGTACACCTTCTTTTCCTATTTTTTCAAATAGGTTATATAGTATTGGAATTAATTGTACTTTGAATGTTTGGTAGAATTCACATTTTAATTTGCAAAACATATGTATGGGTAATTCTTCAACATTAACCCTTAAAAAGCTTTCTGTTACAAATTTTCCCCCCTACTCCATACCCCTCCCCTAGATGGCGGATATCTACTACATGTTAATTATGTTAAGATACTTGACAAATCGAATATATGTATACAGTTCATTGATCTTCTCTTTCTCTGTTTTATGCAAGTAAGCATCTAGAGATATAAAATTAACCTTTATAATTGCTTTGGGCATATGCCACAAATTTTGGTATGTTGTCTCATTATTGTCATTCTCTTGGATGAAATTATTGATTGTGTCTATAATTTGCTCTTTCACCCATTCATTCTTCAAGATTAGATTATTTAATTTCCAATTAACTTGTGGTCTGTTTACTCCTGGCCTTATATTACATTTTAATTTTATTGCATCATGACTGGAAAGGATGCATTTACTATTTCTGCTTTTCTGCATTTGATTTTGAGGTTTTTATGCTCTAACACATGATCAATTTTCATATAAGTTCCATGAACCCCTGAGAAAAAAGTATACTCCCTTCTATCGCCATTGAATTTCCTCCATACCTAACTTTTCTAGCCTTTTGTTTACCTCCCTAACTTCTTTCTTGTTTATTTTGTGGTTTGATTTATGTAATTCCGAGAGAGCAAGGTTGAGTTGTACTCAACTCTAGTTGTTGTATACAACACTAGTATAGTTGTACTATCTAGTTCTCCTTGCATCTCTGTTAGTTTCTCCTCTAGGAATTTGGATGTTATACCACTTGGTGCATATATGTTTAGTATTGAAATTGCTTCATTATCTATGGTACCCTTTACTAAAATATAGTTTCCTTCCTTATCTCTTCTGATTAGATCTATCTTTGCTTTTACTTCACCTGAGATCAGGATTGCTACCCCTGCTTTTTTTTTTTTCACCTGAAGCATAATAGTTTCTACTTCAGCCTTTTACCTTAACTCTGTATGTATCTCTGTGCTTTAGACGTGTTTCTTGTAAACAGTATAGTGTTGGATTCTAGCTTTTAATCCAATCTGCAATCCATTTCTGCTTTATGGGAGAGTTCATCCCATTCACATTAACAGTTAAAGTAACTAATTCTGTATTTCCTGCCATTTTATTTGCCCAAAGTTATGCTTTTCTCTTCCCTTTCCCCTATTTCCCTTCCCCCCTCCCCAGTATTTTGCTTTTGATGAACACCTCCCTCACATAGTCCTCTCCCCTTTAGAACCCTTCCCCCTTTTTAACACCTTTCCCCTAATTCTTCAATTTTTCCTTCTTTTAGTCTATCCCTTTCTTTTCCTCCTTTTCCTCTCACTTCCCCATAAGGAGGGAGAAGTTTTTCTGTGAAACCAAATGTGTCTGATACACTTTTTTAGAGTCTAATCTGATGAGAGTAAGATTCACACAATGTTCATTGCCCTCCCTTCTTTCCCTCAATTATATTAGGTTTTCTTTGCCTCTTCATGAGATTTTACCTTATTTTTACCTTCTTTTTTAACTTTATTTAACCTCCTTTTCCCTCTTTTTCCCAGTATGATAGCCCTTCCACCTCTAGTTTCTTTTTTATATTATCAAAGTAATATCAAATTAGACCACCATTCTTTAAGTATACCCATAGTAGAAATATAGTTCTCAAGAGTTCTTTCCTTTTTACCTTTTTATGCTTCTCTTGAGTTCTGTGTTTGGAGGTCAAATTTTTTGTTCAGATCTGGTCTTTTCATTAGAAATGCATGAAATTCACTTATATCATTAAATATCCATCTTCTCCCCTGGAAGATAATGATCATTCTATCTGGATAACTTATTCTTTACTGTAATCTAAGTTCCTTTGCCTTTTGGAATGTCTGGTTCTAGGCCCTTCAGTCCTTCAATATGGAGGCTGACAGATCTTGTGGGATTCTAATTACAATTCCTTGGTATTTGAATTGTTTCTTTTGAGCTGCTAGCAATATCTTTTCCTTGTTGCAATAGTCCTGAACTTTAGCCACAATATTCCTTGGGCTTTTAATTTTGGGGTCTCCTTCAGGAGGTGATGGGTGAATCTTTTGATGGTGATTTTGCCTTTTGATTCTAAAACATCAGGGCAGTTTTCATCTTTACATTTAAGGGTTCTGAAAAAGGTCTCATCTCTAAGATATGTAGAGAATTGTGTCACATTTATAAGAATTCCAGCCATTCTCCAATTGATAAATGGTCAAATGATATGAACAGACAATTTTCAGATGATGGAATTAAAACCATCTCTAGTCATATGAAAAGTTGCTCCAAATCACTATTGATCAGAGAAATGCAAATTAAGACAACTCTGAGGTACCACTAAACACCTGTCAGATTGGCTAAAATGACAGGAAAAGATAACGATGAATGTTGGAGGGGTTGTGGGAAGACTGGGACACTGATGCATTGTTGGTGGAGCTGTGAACGGATCCAACCATTCTGGAGAGCAATTTGGAGCTATGCTCAAAAAGTTATCAAACTATGCATACTCTTTGACCCAGCAGTGTTTCTATTGGGCTTATATCCCAAAGAAATCATAAAAGAAGGAAAGGGCCCCACATGTGCAAGAATGTTTGTGGCGGCTCTTTTTGTGGTGGCTAGAAACTGGCAACTGAATGGATGCTCATCAATTGGAGAGTGGCTGAATAAATTATGGTATATGAATGTTATGGAATATTATTGCTCTGTAAGAAACGACCAGCAGGATGATTTCAGAGAGGCCTGGAGAGACTTGCATGAACTGATGCTGAGTGAAATGAGCAGAACCAGGAGATCATTCATTATACACGGCAACAGCAGTACTATATGACGATTTGTTCTGATGGACATGGCTCTCTTCAACAATGAAATGCTTCAAACCAATTCCAATTGTTCAGTGAAGAAGGCCATATACACCCAGAGAGAGGGATGTGAAATGTGGACCACAACATAACATTTTCATGTTCTCTATTGAGGTTTGCTTGCATTGTATTTCCTTTATCGGATTATTCTTTCTTATAGATACGATTTCTCCTGAACAAAACAATGATGTGTGGCAATAACTATACATATATTCGATTTAAGTATTCTAGCGTAATTATCATGTAGTGGATATCCTGCTATCTAGGGGAGGGGTGGG
>JAJPUD010019479.1:0-26474 GCA_023553655.1 Myrmecobius fasciatus | reverse complement strand
TGCAAAAATTTTAAATAAGATTTTAGCAATGAGATTACAGAAAGTCATCCCCAGGATAGTACACTATGACCAAGTAGGATTTATACCAGGGATGCAGGGCTGGTTCAATATTAGGAAAACTATCAGCATAATTAATTATATTAATAACCAAATTAACAAAAACCATATGATTATCTCAATAGATGCAGAAAAAGCCTTTGACAAAATCCAACACCCTTTCCTATTAAAACCACTAGAGAGTATAGGAATAAATGGGCTTTTCCTTAAAATGATCAGCAGCATCTATTTAAAACCATCAGCAAGCATCATATGTAGTGGAGACAAACTAAAACCATTCCCCATAAGATCAGGAGTGAAACAAGGCTGCCCACTGTCACCATTACTATTTAATATTGTATTAGAAATGTTAGCTTTAGCAATAAGAGAAGAAAAAGAGATAAAAGGAATCAGAGTAGGTATTGAAGAAACCAAATTATCACTCTTTGCAGATGACATGATGGTATACTTAGAGAACCCTAGAGACTCAACTAAAAAACTACTAGAAACAATTCATAACTTTAGCAAAGTTGCAGGATTCAAAATTAATCCACATAAATCATCAGCATTTTTATATATTACCAACAAAGTTCAGCAGCAGGAGATACAAAAAGAAATTCCATTCCAAATAGCAGATGATAGGATAAAATATTTGGGAATCTATCTGCCAAGGAAAAGTCAGAAACTATACGAACTAAATTACAAAACACTTTCCACACAAATAGAATCAGACCTAATCAATTGGAAAAATATTAAGTGCTCATGGGTAGGCAGAGCGAACATAATAAAAATGACAATACTACCCAAACTAATCTACTTATTTAGTGCCATACCAATCAAACTCCCAAGAAATTATTTTACAGATCTAGAAAAAATAGTAGCAAAGTTCATTTGGAAGAACAAAAGGTCAAGGATTTCAAGGGGATTAATGAAAAAAAAGACAGATGAAGGTGGCCTTGCTGTACCAGATCTAAAACTATATTATAAAGCAGCGGTCATCAAAACCGTTTGGTACTGGCTAAGAAATAGAGCAGTCGATCAGTGGCACAGGATAGGATATCAGGACAATTTAGGCAATAACCTTAACAATTTAGTATTCGATAAACCCAAAGACCCCAGCTATTTGGCAAAAACTGCTGGGAAAATTGGAAACTAGTGTGGAAGAAATTAGGGCTTGATCCATACCTAACACCACATACCAAGATAAGATCTAAATGGGTTCATGATCTAGATATAAAGAGGGACTTT
Organism: Myrmecobius fasciatus; assembly: GCA_023553655.1. Lineage (NCBI taxonomy): Eukaryota > Metazoa > Chordata > Mammalia > Dasyuromorphia > Myrmecobiidae > Myrmecobius > Myrmecobius fasciatus. Next base: position 25,190 of record JAJPUD010019479.1, on the reverse strand, counting down.
GTAAGCAAGTTAGAGGAACGTAATATAATTTATCTCTCAGACCTGTGGAGAGGGAATAAATTTATGTCCAAAGAAGACCTGGAACTCCTAATTGAACACCAGATGGATAATTTTGATTATTTTAAGTTAAAAAGTTTCTGTACAAACAAAACAAATGCAGACAAGATTAGGAGGGAAGCATCAAATTGGGAAATCATCTTTACATTTAATGGTTCTGATAAAGGCCTCATTTCTAAAATTTATAGAGAATTGTCTCATATATATAAGAATTCAAGCCACTCTTCAATAGATAAGTGGTCAAGGGATATGAACAGACAATTTTCAGATGATGAAATTAAAACCATCTCTAGTCATATGAAAAGTTGCTCCAAATCACTATTGATCAGAGAAATGCAAATTAAGACAACTCTGAGATACCACTACACACCTGTCAGATTGGCTAAAATGACAGGAAAAGATAACGATGAATGTTGGAGGGGATGTGGGAAAACTGGGACACTGATACATTGTTGGTGGAACTGTGAACGGATCCAACCATTCTGGAGAGCAACTTGGAACTATGCCCAAAAAGTTGTCAAACTGTGCATACCCTTTGACCCAGCAGTGTTTCTACTGGGCCTATATCCCAAAGAGATCTTAGAGGAGGGAAAGGGCCCCACATGTGCAAGAATGTTTGTGGCGGCCCTTTTTGTGGTGGCTAGAAACTGGAAACTGAAGGGATGCCCATCAATTGGAGAGTGGCTGAATAAATTATGGTATATGAATGTTATGGAATATTATTGCTCTGTAAGAAATGACCAGCAGGACGATTTCAGAGAGGCCTGGAGAGACTTGCATGAACTGATGCTGAGTGAAACGAGCAGAACCAGGAGATCATCATACACAGCAACAACAGTATTATATGATGATCAATTCTGATGGACATGGCTCTCTGCAACAAAGAATTGTCTCAAACCAGTTCCAATTGTTCACTGAAGAAAACCATATACACCCAGAGAGAGGGAAATGAAATATGGACTACAACATAACATTTTCATGATCTCTACTGACATTTGTTTGCATTGTGTTGCCTTTCTCTGATTCTTTTTTTTTTCTTGTACATAGGATTTTTCTTGCATAACTTCTCAAGCATTTCAATATTATTAGCATGTAGTGGACTTCCTGCCATCTAGGGGAGGGGAGGGGACTGGGGGTAAAATTTGTAATGGAAAGCTTTTTAAAGATCAATGTTGGGGAACTACCCATACATATGTTATACAAATAAAAAGCTTTAACAAAAAAAAAATAGTTGGTAGCATCTATTTAAAACCATCAGCTAGCATCATATGTAATGATGACAAACTGGAACCATTCCCAATAAGATCAGGGGTGAAACAAGGTTGCTCACTATCACCATTACTATTCAATATTGTATTAGAAATGCTAGCCTTGGCAATAAGACACGAAAAAGAGATTAAAGGAATTAGAGTAGGTCATGAGGAAACCAAATTATCACTATTTGCAGATGATATGATGGTCTACTTAGAGAACCCTAGAGAATCAACTAAAAAACTATTAGAATTAATCCACAACTTTAGCAAAGTTGCAGGATACAAAATAAATCCACATAAATCATCAGCATTTTTATATATCACCAACAAAATGCAACAGCAAGAGATACAAAGAGAAATTCCATTCAAAATAACTATCGATAGTATAAAATATTTGGGAATATATCTGCCAAGGGAAAGTCAGGATCTATATGAGCAAAACTACAAAACATTCTCCACATAAATAAAGTCAGATCTAAACAATTGGAAAAACATCAAGTACTCTTGGATAAGTCGAGCGAATATAATAAAGATGGCAATACTACCTAAACTAATCTATTTATTTGGTGCTATACCAATCAAACTCCCAAGAAATTATTTAACTGACCTAGAAAAAATAACAACAAAATTCATCTGGAAAAACAAAAGGTCAAGAATTTCAAGGGAATTAATGAAAAAAAATGCAAATGAGGGTGGCCTAGCTGCACCAGATCTAAAACTATATTATAAAGCAGTGGTCACCAAAGCCATTTGGTACTGGATAAGAAATAGAGTAGTGGATCAGTGGAATAGGTTAGGTTCACAGGACAAAATACTCAATGACAATAGTAATCTAGTGTTTGATAAACCCAAAGACCTCAGTTTTTGGGATAAAAACTCACTATTTGACAAAAACTGCTGGGATAATTGCAAACTAGTCTGGAAGAAATTAGGCATTGACCCACACCTAACACCATATACCAAGATAAGGTCAAAATAGATTCATGATCTAGGCATAAAGAATGATATTATAAACAAATTAGAACAATGTAGGATGGTTTACCTCTCAGACCTGTGGAGGGAGAAGGAATTTGTGACCAAAGAAGAACTAGAGGTCATCATTAATCACAAAATAGATAAGTTTGACTATATCAAGTTAAAAAGTTTTTGTACAAACAAAATGAATGCAGACAAGATTAGAAGGGTAGCAGTAAACTGGGAAAATATTTTTACATCCAAAGGTTCTGATAAAGGCCTCATTTCTAAAATATATAGAGAATTGACTCAAATATATAAGAATTCAAGCCATTCTCCAATTGATAAATGGTCAAAAGATATGAACAGACAATTTTCAGATGAAGAAATTGAAACTATTTCTGGTCACATGAAAAGGTGCTCCAAGTCACTATTGATCAGAGAAATGCAAATTAAGATAACTCTGAGATACCACTACACACCTGTCAGATTGGCTAAAATGACAGGAAATGATAATGATAACTGTTGGAGGGGATGTGGGAAAACTGGGACACTGATACATTGTTGGTGGAACTGTGAACGGATCCAACCATTCTGGAGAGCAATTTGGAACTATGCTCAAAAAGTTATCAAACTGTGCATACCATTTGACCCAGCAATGTTTCTACTGGGCCTATATCTCAAAGAGATTTTAAAGGAGGGAAAGGGACCCACATGTGCAAAAATGTTTGTGGCAGCCCTTTTTGTAGTGGCTAGAAACTGGAAATTGAAAGGATGCCCATCAATTGGAGAATGGCTGAATAAATTATGGTATATGAATGTTATGGAATATTATTGTTCTGTAAGAAACGACCAACAGGAGGATTTCAGAGAGGCCTGGAGACACTTGCATGAACTGATGCTGAGTGAAATCAGCAGAACCAGAAGAACATTATACACAGCAACAAGACTATATGATGATCAATTTTGATGGACCATGGTTCTCTTCAACAATGATGTGATTCAAACCAGTTCCTATTATTCAGCGATGAAGATAGTCATATATATCCAGAGAGAGAGAGGCCTGTGGGAACTGAGTGTAAACCACAACACAGCATTTTAACGCTTTCTGTGAATATTTCCATGCATTTTGTTTTCCTTCTTAGGTTGTTTTTTCTTCTTCTCTTTCTAGATCTGATGTTTCTTGTGCAGTAAGATAACCGTATAGATATGTATACATATATTGTATTTGTCATATAATTTATCCTATTTAGCATGTATTAGATTACCTGTCATCTAGGGGTGGGGGTGGGGGGAAGGAGGGGAAAAGCTTGGGAAAAAAAGTTTTTGCAAAGGTCAATGTAGAAAAATCACTCATATATTTTGTAAATAAAAAGCTTTATTAAAAAAAAGAAAAAAAAAAGAAAAGGCCCCAGCTGTAAAAGCTCAGAACCAAAATAGATTGAGCAGAAGGAATGGTTTGTCCCTCCATAGCCCAGTGTGATCTGGTATCCATCCTGGACCTGTACTTCATAGCTGCTATTTGGAGCACCTAAAGAGGCTTTTACAAAGGCAGGTCTGGTAGAAGGAATGGGTCTTTGGTAGGCTTGTTTTTTCACTTCCACAAAAGCTTGTGGTGACACATCCTAGTATGGCCTGGGGCAAGCCAGAATGCCTCCAAAGTCAGGGACAATCAGTCATCCCAAAGGTCATAGTTCTAGAGGTGGAAGGAACCTCAAAGCTCATTTGATCCCTTCCTATTTGCGCCTGTTTCCAGGCATTTGAAATGAGTGGGTTGGCCCTCTTCTGGGGTACTTTACACCTCTGAAATCCCATATATTCAATTTTAAAAATCTTTATAGGGTAAAATGGAATTCCATTTCTCTATGATGCCTGGCTGGACATGATATCCCTAAATAATATTACATCTCCTGGCACCCAAGGAAACAAAATAAGCTTTTGAATACCATTCCTTAAGTCTTCTTTTCCGAACTCTGAAGATTCCTCACTACTACTATCTTTCAGCTCACATGACAGCAGTCTTCAATCATTTGATCACTGCCAAGCCTCAGGAAATAGTCTAGAACTGGAAGACAACTTGGGAGGGTATGTAATCAAACCCCAGGAATCTTCACTGTCACATCACAAGTATGAGCTGAAGGCAGTACACCTAAGCTAATGCCGTTTTTTAAATGATCTGGGGGTCACAATATACCACAAGACTAATAAGCATCAACTATCTTATTGTGATCTTAAGCTGTTCAGGACCAGTGAGCTAATAGCTCTTTCTTAGTAGCTAACAGCCCTACAATTCTGTGACCTGTCTGCAGGGTTGTTATTTGCTTCTGGGTAAGGACATGGCTAAGCTTCCAGGGATACAGAGGACAGTAACCAAAGTGGTGAAAGTCTCAAGCTTATGCTCCATGAGAATTTCTTGGAAGAACTGGGAAGCTTTATCCTAGAGAATAAAAGGCTTATGGGAGACATACTATACTGGCTGTCTTCAAGTATCTGAAGGGCTGGCATTTAAAAGATGGATTTGATTTGTTCTGCTTAGTCCCAAGAGGGAAGACATAGGAGAGATGGGAAGAAGCTACAAAGATATAGATTTAGACTTGAAGTAAAAAAAAAAAAATCTTCCTTAAAAGTAGAGCTGTGACAAAGGGGAAGGGAACAAGCATTTATTAAGCATCTACTCTGTATCGGGCACTGTGCTAAGCCTTTACAAATATTATCTCATTTGGTCATCACAACAACCCTTTGAAGTAGGTGCTAATATTATAATATTATAGTTGAGGAAATTGAGGCAGACAGAGGTTAAGTGACTTGACCAGGATAATACAACTAGTTGTCTCCAATCAGATTTGAATTCTGATCTTCCAGACTCCAGGCCCAACACAAAGTCACTTGTGTTACTTCTGATAATTGTTGCTATTGTTGTCATGTCTGATTCTTTGTGAACTCATTTGGGGGTTTCATAGCAGTGATACAGGAATGGTTTGCTATTTCCTTCTCCAGTTCATTTTACAGATGAGGAAGCTGAGCGATAATGGGGTCCGTGGCCATGACCACTTGCTCTGGGTTAGACAGACTGGTCTCTGACATCCCTTCCAATGATGATATTGCATGATTTCATGCTTCCGTGATCCATGAAGTAATCATACAGCCTGACTATAAAACCTCCAATGAAAGATTGAAAAAAAACTGAACTGAACATGAGATTATAATCATCAATCTTGACCTCAGAGAAGTGACCTGAGAGTGCAACGCTCTTCCCTTTTAGAGAGGTAGGGGACTACAAATGGGCAACACTAAATATAATGTCAGATTTTTGTTTTTGATAAGTGGATTTTGTTTAACTAGAGTGGGGTTCTCTCCAATTCCCCCCCTTTTTTAGTCTTTCCTATAAGAGACGATTCTCTAGAAGGCATGGGGGGTGAGAAGGAGGGACACTTTGGGAAAAGAAAAACCAAAGGAGCTAAATAAAAATTCATTTTTAAAAAAAGAATAAAAACCAAGAGCTGACTCCTCACCTCCTGCTTAGAACAGCCCAATTCTACCATTCAAAAAGCCCATTTTTGAAACTTGAGAGATCCAGGGAAAGAAAGAAAAACTCTTTAGCAGTTACTTGGGAAGGTTTTAGCTAATCAGAACTTTCAGTGGGTGGGGTCCCCCTAAAAGGTCACATGGCTTTAAATCACCCACAAGGAACTGAGCAGCCTTGAACAAATCTCTCCCTGCCAAGTGGGAACTGGGAAAGCTAGTTTTCTAAACAAAAAGCTAATATCTTCCACCCAACCCTACATGTACATACACACACACACACACACACACACACTCTCACACTCACACTCACTCGCACCCACCCTACTACCACCTTACCCTTAGAAGGCGAGGGGGAGGGGATAGGAGAAAATGTAGCATTTAAAATAAATCAACAAGCATTTATTAAGCACCCACCATCTGCTTAGTATTGGGCATACAAAGACAAAGGGGAAACAGTCCCTTACCTCAATCTTTTGGAGGAAAGAAAAAATGTATACAAATAAGAAGAAAGACTGTGATTTTCTCACTAACAGGAACTTCCAGGAGAGGAAACTCTCTCTACCATGGAAGTCAGAAGCTTCTCTGTAACTTTTAATTATAGGAGCCTGGAACACTGAGAGGTTAAGTGAGTAGCCTAGAGTGACCTGTCAATAAGGTGTAGAATTTGAACTCAGGTCTTCCTTAGTCTGAGGTTGGCTTTTTAGTCACAACACCATACTGCTTTTCACTATTTGTCATTCATTGTTCAGTCATTTTAGTTGTTTTTGACTGTGACCTCATTTGGGGTTTTCTTGGCAAAGATAGTGAAGTGCTTTTGCCATTTACTTCTCCAGCCTATTTTACAGATAAGGCAACTGAGGCAGAGTAAAAGTAATTTGGCAACTTTAATTAGTCTATTTATTCAATGTCATACCAATCAAACTGCCAAAAAATTATTTTGTAGAGCCAGAAAAAATAATAACAAAATTCATCTGGAAAAAGAAAAGGTTAAGAATATCTAGGGCAAAGGAAGGTATTCTAAAAGCAGCAATTATCAAAACCATTTGGTACTGGCTAAGAAATAAAGTGGTGGGTCAGTGGAATAGGTTAGGTACACAAGACACAATAATCAATGACTACAGTAATCTACTGTTCAATAAACCCAAAGACTCAAGCTTCTGGGAAAAGAATAAAAATTGCTGGGAGCACTGGAAAATAGTACGGTAGAAACTAGGCATAGACCTACATCTCACACCCTATCTACCTAGACATGACTTAGACATAAAGGATGATAGAATAAGCAAAGTAATTTGGCAACTGGGGCAGAAAACAAATAAGAGATAGAGAAAGGAGGTAATAGCGATAGATCAGAGAAATAAAGAAAGCTAATGATTCCATGGGGCATAGGTGAGAAAAGCCCATACTCCAGCCATGGAAGAAGCTTATACAGAGGCTAGAACTCGTGCTTCTAGAATATTAATCTGATAGCTGTATGAAAATTGGATTAGAGACAAGAGAAAGATATCTAGTGGATCATCCAAATGAATGCTAAAATCAACAAGAATGTGGAGGATGATAGCAAGGTGAAAGGGATCTGACTTCTATCTTTACATCAACCACAAATCAAGATAACCAACTTCTTGGGCCTGAACCACACCCTGGGCTCAAAAACGCAAAGGGGAGAGAGAGAGGGTAATTAAAAGAGTTCTGGTCTGGGAATCATGGAACCTAAATGGAATTTTAGTTCAAATGCTAATCTGCGTGATCTTGTGTTAGACATCGTCATTCTGAACCTCAGTTTCCCCACCTGTAAAATGGGGATAATACTATCTATAATCTCCCAGGATTATTGTGAGGAGAATCCCTTATAAATCTGAAATCATTAGAGTACAGGCAGCTATCATCCATGATCCCAGCACAATGCTGTACTCCAAATCAGATGGAGTCAGATCATGGCATCCTTCCCTGACATTTCACCTCCTTCCAAGACACTGAACAACTTTTTTCCCACAGAACATCTAATCATTAAAGGCATTTTAAGTCTTTGACTGTGGCTCTTTGCTTGTATGCTTTTTCTGATGTTCTTTCCCTGTAGTAGATGTTAATGAAATCTTTACTACCCTAGTCTTCCCATTCTGTACCCTGGACTAGCTGTCAGCCCCTGTCCCAACATACAGGTTCTCTTACCTCGACTCTGCCCCTGATAGCACAGATAGGGAGCCACAGGAGAAGTCAATGTTAGAAGAAAGGTAGGGACTACAGATGTGGAATGTTACATATGTAGGGGTGTGCTGGTAGACATTTAACAATCAGATCTCTGCTACTGGGTCTGAATTTCAAAGAGATCATAAAGAAGGGAAAAGACTCACATGTGCAAAAATGTCTGTAGCAGCTCTATTTGTGATGGCAAAGAGTTGGAAAATGAGTAGATACCCATCAGCTAGGGAATGGCTGATTAAATTATGGTATGAGAAAGTAATGGAATATTATTGTTCTATAAGAAGTGATGAGCAGCTCTTCAACAATGAAATGTTTCAAACCACCTCCAATTGTTCACTGAAGAAAGCCATATACACCCAGAGAGAGGGATGCGAAATGTGGACCACAACATAACATTCTCATACTCCTTGATTGATGTTTGCTTACATTGTGTTTCCTTTATCTGATATATCGTTTGTGTAGATAAGATTTTTCTTGCACACCAATGATAAGTTTGGAAATATGTATACATATATTCGATTTGCCAATATTTTAACATAATTAACATGTAGTGGATATCCTGCCATCTAGGGGAGGGGTGGGGAGTTGGGGGGAAAAATTTGTAACGGAAAGCTATGTAAGGGTTATTGTTGAAGAATTACCCACACATATGTTATGCAAATAAAATAAAAATTTAAAAAAATAAAAAAAAATAAAAAAATAAAAAAAAATAAAAAAAAAAGAAGAAGTGATGAGCAGGCTGATTTCAGAAAAGCCTGGAAAGACTGACACAAACTGATGCTAAAAGAAGGGAGCAGAACCAAGAGAACATTGTACACAGTAAAAACAAGATTTTGTGATGATCAACTATAATAGACTTAACTTTTCAACAATGCAGTGATTCAAGGCAATTCTTAATAAACTTTGAATGGAAAGATCAATGCAAACTGCTTTAACCTTTTTTCTTCTGTTTTTTTTCTTTTCATGGTTTTTCCCTTTTGTTCTGATTTTTCTCTCCCAACATGACTCATGTGGAAAATTTTTAAAAAAGAAGCATACATGTATAACATAAAAAAATAAATAAAAGTAAAAATGAAAAAAATCATCTCTCTGAGGGAGAAAATGTGCACATGATGTACTTTTTTGTTTCTTTTCCTTTTTTAAATTTTTTAAAAAAGTTTTAATAGTGTTTTATTTTTTCAAATATATGCAAAGATAGTTTTCAACATTTATATTTGCAAAATCTTGTATCCCAAATATTTTTCCCTCTCTTCCTCATCTGTCCTCCCCAAGACAGCAAGCAATCTGATATAGGTTAAACATGTGAAACATGTGCAGTTCTTCTAAACATACTTCCATATTTATCATACTGTGCAAAAAAAAATCAGATCAAAAGGCAAAAAAACACAAGAAAGAAAAAACCAAGCAAGCAAACAACCACAAAAAGGTGAAAATCCTATGCTTTGATCTGTATTCGGTCTCCATAGTTCTCTCGCTAGATGCAGATGGCACTTTCCATCACAAGTCTATTAGAATTGCCTTGAATTACCTCATTGCTGAGTCACATTCATCAGAGTTGATCATCACATAATCTTGTTACTGTGTACAATGTTCTTTTGGTTCTGCTCACTTCATTTAGCATCAGTTCATGTAAGTCTTTCCAGGTTTTTCTGAAATAGGCCAGCTTAACAATTCCTATAGAACAATAAAATTCCATTACATTCATATGCCATCATTTATTCAGCCATCCTCCAGTTGATGGGCATCCACCCAATTTCCAATTCTTTGAATTAGAGCCAAAGGACTGCTACAAACATTTTTGCACATGTGGGTGGGTCCTTTTCCCTCCTTTAAGATCTCTTTGGAATATAAGCCCAGTAGAGACACTGCTGGATCAAAGGATATGCAGAGTCTGATAGCCCTTTGGGCATAATTCCAAATTGCTCTTCAGAATGGTTGGATCAGTTCACAACTCCATCAACAATGCATTAGTGTCCCAGTTTTCCCACATCCCTTCCAACATTCGTCATTATCTTTTCCTGTCTGATATACTTTTGTTTGCATGTTGTCCACCCTGCTACTTCCACAGTAGGTTGGGAGCTCTTTGAGGGCAGGACTGTCTTTTACCTCTTTTTGCATCCTTAGTGCTTAGCATAGTGCCTGATCCATAGTAAGTGTTTAATGAATGTTTATTGGATTAAGTTACATGGTAGCAATCATCTGGGCAGCTAGGTGGTCCAGTTTATAGAATGCTGAGCCTGGAAGTCAGAAAGATTCATCTCTTTAAGTTCAAATCTGTCCTCGGACACTTGCTAACTGTGTGACCCTGGCCAAGTCCCTTACCCCATTTGCCTCAATTTCCTCATTTGTAAAATGAGCTGAAGAAAGAGATGGCAAACCACACTAGTATCTTTGCCAATAAAACCCCAACCGGGGTGACAAAATAGATTCCAACAATTGTCATCCCTACTCTGCCTCTTACTCAGAGGCACTTTGGGCCTCCCTTCCCTTGCCTAGCTCACAGGAGTGGGAGACAAAGATCAAATGCAGTAATATATGTGAAAGAGCTCTGAAAACAGTAAAATTCTATCTAAAACTGAGGTTCCAGGTCTGTAAATAGGAAGAAAGAGCCTTTAAGTGGTGAGACCTAGTGAGCCTGGCTTTGCTACTACTAAGTCATTGTAAGCCCTTGGGCAAATCATAGGATTAGAGATTTGGAAGTGGAAGGGATCTCTGAGGTTTTCAAGTCCAATCATCTCACTGAGGCTCAGGGAGGTTATGTGCCCAAGGTCCCACAGATAGTAAGAGGCAAGATTTGAATCCAGGTTCCCTAACTCCAGAGTCTGTGTTCCAACTCCCACCCCTGGAACCCTAGGCTTTGCCAAGTGAGCTTTTCCACATCTTAACTGAAGCCATCTCTAAGCCATCCCAACTCCTTTCCTCCAGCAGCCCTACCATTCCAACTTGTAGCTCCCTAGTATGGCTTGGCTTCCCCTATTAGAATGCCCTTGAGGGCAAGGACTGGCACTTTTGTATTTGTACCCTCAGCCCCTTAGCATATTGCTTGGCACATAATAAGTGCTTAAAATGCTTGTTCGTTCATTCTGTCATTTGTTCTAACGGCCATGAAGGCAGCTGAAGCAGGCACTGTGGAGTGCTTAAAGCTTGGTCAGACATGGAAGATGCCAAAGTTATCCACTGATCACGGGCCATCACCGCTTACCCTGACTTTCATCTTGCTACTTGCCTTCAATGACTCAGAAAGAGAAAGTCAGGCTGATGGCTTTGTGCAACTCTCCTCACTTAAATCCAATTCCCACCTGAGTCAAGACATTACCTGTGATGTCATGCCACTGACCCTCTTTGAAAACAAACAACCACCATACTGTATCACTTGTCTTCTGAATCTCAGTTTCCCCATTTATAAATAATAATGATTCTTATTTATATAATGTTTTGTTGTTATAGTGGATAGTGTTGAGCTTGGAGTCAGAAAGAATTGAATTCAAATCCATTCGCTTACTTTTTTAATAATTGTTTTTATTTTTAACTTAAATACAGAACAAGAAAAGAAAAAAACCAGCAGACAATGAGAGGATTCTAAGACAATAAATTTCCATTATAAGAAAATCTATATAATATATACTACACATTGTTTGCAAAACTGCCCAGCTTTTCTTTACTTCCTTGTTGTTTTCTTTTGTTCTGTGCTATATATTTTTTACTTTATTTTTTCCTGTCTTATTCCTCATCCTAAAGAAGGCTACAATTAACTATGGCTCTATAAACACACACACACACACACACACACACACACACACACACACACACACTACCATACTATGCTTATTTCCTCCTATCATCTGTTTCTCTGAAGGTAGATAGAATTTTCCTTCATAAGTCGAAGTCTTTCCATGTTTTTCTATAGCAACCAGCTCATCATTTCCTACACCACAGCAATATTCCAACCCAATCTCATCCTATCTGACAGACTACCTATGAAAGGTTTTCCCCCACTTTTTTACATTCCTCCTATTCTTGGCTACATAGGTTTTATTTATATAAGAAAATCTTAATTTAAAATATGAAATAATCTTTTTTATACTTTTTTATCTTTTTTATACTTCAACAATGCTGTCACCTTTTAATATAGTTTAAGGTCTGATGATGCTGTATCTACTTCTTTTACATCTTTTTTCTCGGGTTTCTTTGAAGTTCCTGACCTTTTGTTCTTCCAAATCAGCTTTGTTATTCTTTCTAATTCAGTAAAATAATTTTTAGCAATTTAACTGGAATGGTATGGAATAAATAGATTAGTTAGGTAAAATTGTCATCTTAAGAATTATATTGGCTTTACCTACCCATGAACAATAAATATCACTTAATTTAGATCTGAGTTTTTTTGTATAGAAATTGCTTGATGTTTATGTTCATATAGTTCCTGTGTCTGTTTTGGCGGGTGTGTACACTCAGGCATTTTATACTGTCCAGGTATTTTAAATGGTCTAAAAGAATATTGAATAATATTGCTGACACATGGTATAGTTTCTCTCTTTTTCACTTTTGATTAAATTTATTTTAGCTTTAACTTTGACATCATTATTACTATTGATGCTTTTTAATGCACTAATTTTTACTCCTGACCTTTATTTTTGTGTGTATATTTCATTTTTATAATGTTTCCTCAAATCAATATATTGTTGAATTCACATTTCTAATCTGCTCTCCATTTCTGTTTTATAGGTAAATTTGTCCTATTCACATTGTAAGCTACAATTACTTGTATATTTTCCTCCTTCCTATTTTCCCTCACAATCACCCTATTTATCCTATCCCTCCTCACTCCTTTGCTTTATTTCTATCCACTACCTTACCCTCTGATTCCTTAACTTACCTACCTCTCTAAAACTCCCTCCCTCCTGCTTGCTTCATCCTATCCTTTTGCCCTTTTATTTCTTTCTGAATTTAGAAGACAAGACCTTTATACATACATACATATATATACATATACATATATATATACATATATATATATATATCCTTCTTTAATCCTTCCTGATAAGAGTAAGGTTCTATCACTACTCTCCTTCCCCCTTACCAGCTTCATCTATATGAATTTCTCCTTTTATGCCTCATTTGTATTAGATAATTATTCCTTTTTCTCTCTTACAGTTTTAATTTTTTTTAGAATCATTCCATCATATTCAGCTCAGCCCATGACTTTCTTTCAAACTACCCAAATAATGATGACAATTATAATAGTACTGCTAATATTTTCACATAGATGAAGCAAACAGCTTTATCTTATTGAATCCCTTATACTTGGTCTATAATATTCATCTTATTTCTCCTGGCTCTTTTGTGCTAAATTTTCCCCTAAGGTCTGGGGTTTTGTCACAAAAACCTGAAAGTTTTTGAGTTCATTAAATGTCCTTTTTCTGTTCGGGATTATATTTAATTTTGCTGGGTAGGTTACCTGGTCATAATCCCAGCTCTTTAGTTCTACAGAATGTAATATTCTAAGACCTAAAATCTTTCACGTAGAAGCTGCTAGATTTTATGTAATCCTTATTGTAGCAATGATATTTAAATTGTTTTTTTTCTTGTTGCTTTCAATATTTTCTCCCTAATCTGGGAGCTTTGAAAGTTGACTTTGATATTGCTGCAAATTTTCCTCCTGGGATCTCTTTCACATAGTGATTAGTGGATTTTTTCTATTTTTACTTTGCCTTCTTGTTCTAAACTTTGGGGAAATTTTCCTTGATAATTTCTTGTAATATTGTATCTAGATTTTTTTAATTGTAATTTTCAGGTAGTCTGACTATTCTGAATAATATAAGTATTATTTCTCTTCAATCTGTTCTCTAGATCAATTGTTTTCTGATGAGATATTCCACTTTCTCTTCTATTTTTTCATTCTTTTGATTTTGTTTTATAATTTCTCGGTGTCTTAGAGCATCATTAACTTCCCCTTACCTAATTCTAGTTTTCAAAGAATTACTTTCTTCCTTAAGTTTTTGATTCTTTATTTCCAGTCGGTTGACTTTCTTTTCATAATTTTCTTGATTTTCTTGGATTGCTCATTTTTTCTGTTTTTTCCTCAATCTCTCTTACTTGAATTTTAAAGTCCTTTCTAAGTTCTTCCAAGAACTTTTTTTTTGTGTTTGGGACCATTTGAGGTTTTTTCATTTAAAAAAGGAGCAGCTCTTTTAACTCTGTTATCTTCCTCTGAGTATGAGCCCAATCTTCTCTTTTCCCTATATTAGCTATCTATAGTTGGACTTTTTTTTTCCTTTGCTTATTTATTTTTTGTTTTATTTTGTTTTAGCAATTATTAATATAATTAAGTTGTAGTCCTGAGATATGGGGGATGATGCTCCAAGCCTCAGGTCCTTCTTACTGTTATTTTCTTTTTTTTAATTAAAGCTTTTTATTTGCAAAATATCTGTATGGGCAATTTTTCACCATTGACCCTTACAAAGCTTTCCATTACACATTTCCCCCCCCAGCCCCCAACCCTCCCCTAGGTGGCAGGAAGTCTACTACATGTTAATTATGTTAAAATACTTGACAAATCAAATATGTGTATACATATTTTTACAGTTATCTTGCTGTGCAAGAAAAGTCAGATCTACAAGAAAAAATATCTGAGAAGGAAAACATAATGCAAGCAAACATCAATAGAGCATGAAAATGTTATGTTGTGGTCCACATTTCATATATCTCTTTCTGGGTGTATATGACTTTCTTCACCTTACTGTTATTTTCTGAGGGCTGTCTCAGGGTTCAGTTTTGGACTCTCCTCTCCACTACTAAGCTAGGGCCCCCAGCCACACTGTCCTGCAAATGATTTTGCTCCCTACAATCCCTCTGGGGTGCTGCAAACTACAGCTGTAGTTTCCTAGAACTGAAACCAGGGACTCTGCTCTCCTTCAAGTGCCCACAGACAACAGTGTCCCTGCCCCTTGCTACTGTATTCACTGAGTATGTGCTAGCTTCTTCTCCCTGCAGTCACAGCCCGAGACGCATCTGGTCAGCACATCCCTCAGTGCATCCCTCAACAGTGGAAGGCCCTTCAATCTTCTCCTACTCAGCAGTCAGACCCCCGCATTGTCTGCCAGATAGAACTTTCTAAGGCTAAGACTGCCTCTCAACCCAGTCCCCCCCCCCCATGGCTTGTTTGTTGATTCTGCAGAATTGGCCTGGAGTTGTTTGCCCTTTACTCAGGCCTAACCTCTGCCTTAGAGATCAAGTTTTTCCTGGGGTCTTCTCAAATTGTTTTAGGACAGCTGCTTTACCCTGAATTTATTTTTGCCGCTCTGAGGCAATGCTCTGTCTTTTATTGTGGAGGAAATTTGGAGAACTAAAAGTTTTCTGAACTACTCTTCCCAGAATTCTCTTCAGCCTCTTACTCTTACTAGTTTGTGAGACTTTGGGCAAGTGTCACTTAACCTCTCTAGGTCTCAGTTTCCTCCTCTGAAAAATGAGTGGGTTGGACTAGATGGCTTCCAGCTGTAGAACTAGGATCCTATGACTTGGAGGATAGTAATGTTGTCTGTGATTTTTTCAATTATTTTGCTTTTAACTCTTCCTGAGATATCTTATAAAATGATCCTCTAATGCTTTAAGATTGTGTTATATCCAGTGTGGTTTTGCTCAGCACAGATTTGATCTTGTCCAGCCACTCATCCTGACTTTGTCTTCTTAAGTGCTATTTGTACTTTCTCATGTAGCAGTGCATCAGAAATTGAGATATTAGGATCCAGATGTGCTGGTTTCACAGTGGGTGATAAAAATAAATTGTGATAGAAATGCTGATAAATCTTTTTCATTTGATTTTTATTTGCTGCCCCCTTGCCAATTTCATATATGAATTCCCCTGGGGGGAATGTGATTCAACGGAATCTCAGACCAACCTTTCTGTAGACATGTTTACTACCATTAGTTTTTATTCTTTTATGAAACAATACCGGCCATAATCTGATATCTTCCTCTGACACTTGTTTTTGTTTTTGTTTTTGTTTTTTAACAAATGTGTTTGTATTCTAAACTGGTATTGCTGTATCTCACAGCTTGGCAAGGAGAGCAAGTGTTTACTTCCTAAGGCCCTAAACTTTTCTGGAAATGATGATAATCAAGGTCAATATCTTTGCCTTTTTCCATTTCCCATTTTTCAGTATTGACAGCTCATTTGAATAGGTCAGGGTAAAGATGCCGCAATTGTTCATAGTATCTTCTTCTCATCTTTATTCCTTCTTCTAACTTGATTTTGATTTTGACCTTTGCTTAAACTAGTTGATAGCTTGACTACAAATAGACAGCTGAAGTGACACTCACATCAATAGCCAATTGTTTTTTGTCTGTTAAGATGAAGTCAGTTTCATTCTTTATAATGATGTTCCTGGACCAGCACCATCTAACTCTCTTCTGAAAGAAAGAAATCATGATATAGAGACAAAGGGCTTTGGAATCATCTATAAACCTTTGACTTCTTTCATATCTTAAAAGAATCATATTTTCCAACATCTTTTTGCCATCTTCCATGTGCCTGCTATTGCATTGGAGGCACCCAAGGTCATATAGCTAATAGATATGAGGTGATATTTGAACTTAGGTCTTAAACTAACTCTAATTCCATTAATAATTCTACTATACCACATGGCCTCTCATCTGCCAGTAGACTCCTAGTTCTAGAGTTGGATGGGATATCAGAAGTTAGCTAGCTGAAACTTTTCATTTTACAGAAGAGGAAATTGAGGCCTCAGGAAGTAAAGTGACTTGCCTAGAGTCACACATTGGATTCTAGATGTAGATCTGGAAGGGCCCTCAGAGGCTATCTATTGCAGCCCATTTTACAAATGAGGAAACTGAAACCCAAGGAGTTTCAAAGAGTTGACCATATAGATAGAAAGTGACATATACAGAATCTGAACCCAGACAGCAATGATGGCTTGGATAAGGTGCTGTGTAAAAAGCTCTTTCAAACTCTAATGTCCTTAGATTTTATTACCTGGAAATAATGGTGACAATGATAGCTAGCATTTATTAAGCACCTACTATATGCTAAGCATTTGCAATTATCATCTCATTTGATCCCCACAACAACACTCCGAGGTAGATACTATTATTATTTCTATTTAACAGATGAGGAAACTGAGACAAACCAAGACTTGTCCAAGGTCACACAGCTAGTATGTGTCTGAAACTGGATTTGAACTCAGGTCTTTCTGACTCAAAGCATAGAACTCTGTCCTCTGGAAACAATGACCCTAGCTCTTTTGAGGTTCTGCAGCAGGCAGAGATAAAGTTGCATTGGATCCAGCCATAGCCCCACAATGCACAGAAACACAAGTCCAGGGACTACATGCTGCAATACGATAATCCATATTGCTTTTTGCTTCTTTTAAATAAGTGATTTTTTTTGAAGGGGAGAGTAGGGCTGCTGCCAAATAATCTCTGGGTTTTCTTAAGGGAAAGGACCTCCCCCTTATTTGATTTATTGCCATTTTTGCTTAAATACTCCAATGGATCTGTGATCTCACCATCTGGGTATTCACACCACTAGGATATACTGACTCCTCTATTTGATCCCATTTCATGCAATTCTTGCCCATTTCTCTCTGCCAATCTTCCATAGTATATGGAGCTTGGATGCCAGAAGACTTCATGAGTTTCTTTTCACTTTGCAAGGTTCCACACATCCATATGTTATCTCATTCTCGTTCATTTATGGCCTTGGTGATGAGGGAAGCCCCACAGGGAAGTGAAAAGAACACAGGCTTTGGAGTCAGAGAACAGGGGCTGAAATCCCAGCTCTGTCACTTGCTACCTCTGTAACAGTAGGAAATCTTTTGTCCTTTCTGAGCCTCATTTTCTTCACTTAGCTTAAATCTATGTTTTTGTACCACTTTTTAGCTTCATATCATCATCTGTAATATGCTACAGCCTCCTCATACTCAGCATGAGTCTCTCTGGTGGTCTACAAGGGCAATTCTTCTAAGATCATGGTATTTATGGAGTGATGCATTGGAAAAAGATACTGAACTTTTAGTCAAAGGATCAGAGTTTGAATTCACATTCTGCAACTCATTACCTGTATCACCTTAGCCAAGTCCTTTAACTCCTCTGAGTGGATGACCTCTAAGGTCCCATTCAGCTCTTTCGCTATGATCCTATGTGTGACCTTGACGTCCTTGGGCCTCAATTTCTTTCCTGAGAAAAATGAAGGGGGTTGGAGTTCTTAGTCCCTGCCAACTCTAGCTTTAGATCTTATGTCTCCATTAAATTCAGCAGGAGTTTATTAGGTGTCTACAGAAACAAAATTGAAAATGGTTCCTAGCCTTGAGAAGCTTATATTCTACTGAATAATTAGAGCTGGCATTAGGCAGCACTTAATGGTTTGAGGGACTTTGAATACGTTGATTTATATTCTCCTCCCAATAACTATGTGGAGTAGGTGTTAGTATTATCCTCATTTTACAGATCTTCGGATCACAAAAGTAAAACTAGAAGGGACTTCAGAGGCTCTCTAGTTCAACCTCCTCATTTTCTAGAGGGGAAAACTGAGGCTCAGAGAAGGAAAGTAATTTGTCCAAAGTCACACAGAGAGTAACTATCTGAGGTGGTATTTGAACCTCCATTGAATGACTCTGGAGTCATACTTTTCTCACTGTATTACATTGAGGCTTAGAAGGGTCAAGTGGCCTGCCCATGGTCAAACAACCAGTGTCAGAGGCTAGATTCAAATCTGATTCTTCCTGATTTTCCAGGTCTTTTACTATGTGGAGCAGATATGGCTGCTCACTCTGCCTGGATGGGCAGGGAGTCACCAACTAAAAAAAAAAAAAAAAAGATAAGATCTTACTATCCGCACTACTGCTACACCGTCCACACGCCCTGACATTGTCAACAAACGTGCCATGAACCCTAACCTCCCCTGGACCTAGCCATGTTTTCCATTTCCAAACTCTTAGGATTTCCAGGTCTTTCATCTCCCCTATAGCTGAACTGTCCTATATCTGTTTGTCCCCATGTCTCCTCCCAATTAGAATGTGGGCTCCTTGATTGCAGAGACTGTCTCACTTTTCTACTTATATCCTCAGCATTCAGCACAATACTTGGCACTTCAGCAATGCTTTTGCATTCATTCATTTCCTCTACCATCCAACACATCCACCCATTCATTCATTCTTCCCTTCTTTCAGCTTCATTGTGCTGTCTTTTGGGGTTCCCCAACTTGCAGCCACGATGGCATCCCTGGGAGAATATTCGTGTTAAAAAGATGGGCTTTTGCAGCAGTGAGCAGAATGAGATCATTGGAAACACTGCCTGATTTCCCAAATGCAATCCAGCCTGGCTTCCTGCTACTCAATTCAGGGTCCAGCTCTTTGTCTGTCTACAGTGGCTGTCCAAGATATATGCACTGATGGAATAGCCTGATGAGTTGTCCTTCTACCTGTATGTCATAATCTGGATAGCATGCCTTTTTTATCCACTTCGTTTTTCCAACATGCTTGCTCAGACTGATTTACTGCCACCAAGCTACAAATATCCACTCTGTTATTCCAAAAATTCATCAGGTGACCTGGACAGCCCATATGAGCCTTCAATTGAAAACAAATGTACATACGATTCCATAATAAAATAACAGCTCACAGTGCTCTGGAGTAGGGGCATCTTAATCTTTTTTGTCATCAACCACTTTGGTAGCCTGGTGCAGCCTATGGTCCTCTTCCCAGAATCATGGTTTTTTAAATACATAAAAGAAAATACATACGATTACACAGGAAACCTATTATATAATATATAATATATTATATTATATATAAATAATTAACTTATATACTATATATAATTTGAAGAGAGACAGGGAGAAATAGACATAGACACCCAGAGAGACAAAGAGAAATAGAGAGAAACAGAGTCAGAGACAGAGAAACTAGACAGAGTGACAGAGGCAGTTAGGTGGTGCAGTGATAGAGCACCCAGTCTGAAATAAGGGATGCAAACCTGAGTTTAAATCTCACCTCAAACCAAGTCACTTAATCCTGTTTACCTCAGTTTCCTCATCTGTAAAAAGAGCTAGAGAAGAAAATGGCAAGCCATTCTAGTATCTCTGCTAAGAAAATCTCAAATGGAGTCATGCAGAGTCAGACACAATTGAAAACCAACTCCACAACAACTGATACATGTGTGTGTGTATGTGCGTGCACACAGGCACATGTGTCTTTAGAATAAGTTCATGGCCCAGGTTAAGAACTCCTGCTCTTGTGCTTTAAAGTTGACAAATTGTTTGCTTCATGGAAAACCTGTGAGGCTGTGAGCATAAGTCTTATTTAACCCATTCTACAGATGAAGAAAATGAGGCTCAGAAAAGTGACATTCATAGTCATAAAGCATATTGCTTTTTCTACTGCACCAGGCATCCAGAAAGTGGATTTGTGTGTGTGTGTGTGTGTGTGTGTGTGTGTTTGTATGTGTGCGCAGGTATGCATACTCATGTGTGTGGTTTTCTGTAGGTAGAATACAACTCTAGATTCCCCTTGTTGCTACATTTCAATCAGTAACTGAGAATGAGAGGTGCAGGTGGGATTTCCTCGAAGGAAAGACCAGGGTTAGAATCCCACAACTCAGTAGTTCCTGTGTGATCCTGGGTAAGCCACTTGATCTACAAAGTTTGGTGGTTTCCATTTATTTGTAAATTTCCTCATAGGACTGTTGTGAAGATCTAAAAGACTTTACCAAGCCTAAAGCACTGTATACAAGCCAATAACTATCACTGATAATGTCATGCAAATAGGGTCAGATACCCCCCAGTTCTCCCATTAGGCGGACTCAGAGATGGCTGTTGCCATTTGCCTGTAAACTTTTTTAAAACTGTTTGGCTCTTGACTCATCCCAAAGAGTAGAACTATTTTTCCTTTCTTTACCTTAAAATTATTGTTTTAGTCTCTTTTTGTATCACCTTCATTTCCAACTATATTCCTCCTCCCTCCCCTGCCCTGAGAGTCAATTCCCTTGGAACAAAGAATAAAAAAGAAAGAAAAATATACATACATAATGGTAGTCATCAAGTATATTGTTCAAATCAAGTCAAAAGGCATTTATTAAATGCCTACTATGTGCCAAGTTCTCAAGTTATACTTAAATCCCCATTGCCAGTACTTGAATTCCCTTTCCCATTAAAGAAACTGAGGTTTATCCAGGGTGAATAAATTGCCCAAAGTCACACAACTAGTTGGAAAGTGAGCTGGATCCTGAATTCAGATCTTCTGCCTTCCATTTTGGTACTGTTTCCATTGGTAAAGACAGTTCATCACTACGCAGATTCGAACTAATAATGGCCCCACCCTTCCTCACCCCAAGTATGACTTTTTATCACTTATACCAACTAATAAAGCAGAGTATGACTTCAGGGTCTCTAAGGGATGATTGGGTTTCCAAACCAAATGTGGAACCTTAATACTTCCATTTACACTGAGTCTTTCTTATTTTTCTTGTTAATGTTAAGATTCCTTTGAATAATCTGAGATGTGTGAAATAAGGTTAGTCACAGGATTTCCTGCCCCCGGCGCTCACAAACAAACTTTCCTCACTTCCTCTAATTTGGCTTGACTGATCTCGGTGCTTTTCAAGGCTCCACCCTGCTACCACTAGGCAAGAGGGCCACAGAAATTGTGTGTGTGTGTGTGTGTGTGTGTGTGTGTGTGTGTGTGTGTGCAGACATTGAATTGAATTGAACTGAAAGGATCAACTTTCTTCCCACTGAAAGACTCAAACAGACAGCCTGGTGTAATAGAAAGAGCATTCGATTTAGAACCAGAGGGTCTGGGTTCAGGTCCACACTCAGACATCATTTCCTTTGCTCTTCTGTGCCTCAGTTGCCTCATCTACAAAATGAGGGAGTTGGTATAGATGGTCTCTAAGGTCCTTTCCAACTTGGCCGTTTGGGGAGTCTGGGATTCCTCTAACCCCTGCTTTCTCCTCCCTATATTTCATGGTATTTATGCCCATCAGAGAAAATAATAAATCGAGGAAAGTCTTTGCTTAGTGACCTCCCACCCGCCACCCCTTCACACATAGAAGCCTCCTCTGGCCTGTTCCTTTCCTCCAACAGGAACCGCTGTTCCCATATTACAGAGCACTGCTCTGAGCTCCTCACTGTGGCGAGTCTCCACCTGAGTCTATCCTCCATGGCACCCTATGTACTGAATCTGAACTTAGAACCCAGGTTTTACCACATGCTGTCTGTATGCTATTACCAGGTACTTCAGCTCTCAGTTTACTCATTTGTAAAATGGGAATACTGGCAGGATCTACTTCCCATTGGGAGAGAAAGGCTTTAGGGACTATAATGCGCTGGAGAAATATAAGTTATCATCAGCCTGCACCTTCATTACTACACAGCCTCCTAACAGGCATCCTTGCCCCTAGTCCCAGCCTACTACAAACACACAAACTTCACAGCCTTGCCAGACTCATCTTATTTCACACTAATCTTACTTCAAACTAACCTTATTTCACACATCTTCTAGTCATGTCACTGCCAAGAAACAAATTCTTTTGTCTCATCCCCCTCCTACTTTGTAGCATGTTATTCTTTACTCCTCTCCACATCCTCTCCACTCTCACTATTTTCTCTGTCCCCAGAGTCACTGACATTTTCCCATCTCCATGCCTTTGCTCATCTTAACTTAAGAACTGTCATCCCATTTCTCTCTCTTTCTCCCTCCCCCCTTTTCTTTCCCTCCCTCCCTCCTCTTCCTCCTTCTTCTTCATATTTTTCTCCCCCCCCCCCGCTTTCCTCCTTCTTGTCTTTCTCCCTCCCTCCTTTTCTCTTTGTCTCCCTCCCCTTCTCTCTCTCCTCCCTTTTTCCTTCCCTCTCTCCCTCCTTACATTCCTCTACTTTCTCTCCTCCCTCTCTCCCTCTCTCCCTCCCTTCCCCCTCTCCTTCCCTTCTTCTCTTTCTCCACATCCTCCTTCCCTTCAACCATATCTCACACAGAACCAGAATCAAGGACAAAAAAGCCAACCCTGAGAACACTTCTCCAATTGTTAATTCTATGCAGTTCTAGCACGCAAGCCACCTGAAGAGATAACGGGCTCACAGCATTGCCTGATCCTCAGTCTTAACATTTAAACACTGGGAATTAGATTCATTAAGTCACATTCCACCCTCCTGAGGGGCTTGCAGACTCCAGTTTCTGTCAAATGTCACTCAGTCAACGAGTCCCAGATAGCCGGCCTTAGTTGTTGGTTACACTCATTATCCCCCCATTAGCAGCAGCACCACAGTGTGAGTTTCTGTGTCTGGTTCTTTCAGATGGCCTTCATCCTTGGGTCCAGTATTGGTCTTCTGCTCTTTATCTCTTGACATGAGCCATAATTCTTCTTCATTATTGTCTTTTCCCTCTTTCCTCTTCCCTCCTCCAGCGCAGCCCAATTCCCAAGTAACTCATCATACAGCTTTAGAATGTAATCTCAGGAGACAGCAACATTTTGCAGTGGCCAGGATGCGGCCCCCAAAGCCCTGGCTCTTGTGTTGGATTCTGGACAGTGTCACTGTCTCCCTTCAGTCATGAAAAATAATAATGATACTTCTATAGTGTTTTAAAGCTTGCAAAAATACTTGCCACTCATTATCTTATTTGAGGCTGACAAAAACCATATGAGGATCATCAAGTTAGATCCGGAGTAGACCCAAGAGATCATTTTAAGCCAACATCTCTCCCCACTTACACACATACACACACACACACACACACACACATGCATGTGCCTTTTACAGATGAAGAAACCAAGGAAGCTTTTTCTCCCAAGGTCACAGAGAGAGTAAACAGCAGAGCTGAGATTTGGACTCAGGTCCTCTGATAGCAGACCCAGCCCTCTTTCCGTGCTATCTCAGATATTGTTATTGTCATTTTACAAGTGCAGAAATGGCTTCAGAGAGATTAAATAATCTGCCCACAGTCACTAGTGGATATACAAAGTAGGATTTATACCCAGTTCTACCTGATACCAAGTGCAACACTGTGTATAGCCCCATCTCCTGTTGAGTAAATAGGGAGAGAACAGAAGTTGGCTATTCTATTCACAAGCCACCTTCAACAATCTCAGACTTTGTATCTTTGGATCTGTAGCCCAAGCCTCGATCACCCCAGCCCTCATCCAGTTTAACCCAGAAGCTCCCATAATAATCCCACACCTGAAATACCCAGAGAATGTAGGTTCAAATCCTATTTCTGTTCCTTCCCACGTATTCACCTTGAGCAGTTCCCTTCCCTTGCCTGGGTCTCAGTTTCCTCCTCTGTAAAATGAGGGAACTGGACCAGGGGGTCTCTGAGGCCTCTAGATCTAGGACCCTAAGTCCTCCACCCCTTGTATCTACTCAACATCTTTGAAGTCTCACTCCAATGCTACCTGCTCAAAGAAGCTTTTCTTGTTTCTGTTTGGTAAGACCTCATGAAGCTTTCATTTCCCTTCAGTTACATACTTATCTTGAACTTTGTGTACGATAGTCATTCATCAAACAGGTCAGATCAAGGTATAAGACTCCTTCAGTCATAGTTTGGCTGCCAAAAGGGACTTCTGAGGCCATCTAATCCATTTTAACAGAGGAGGAAACTGACGTCCTGGAAAAGGAAGGGACTTGTCCAAGATCACACAGTGGAGCCATGCTGTAGAACTGGAAGGGACCTCAGGAGCCCTCTAGTCTAAGCCCTTCATTTACAGAAGAGAAAACTGAGGTACAGGGAGGTAAAAGTCCCTTTCTGAAGACTTTTATGGGCAGTAGCAGAGGAGATTTTTGAAACTAGGTGCTCTGTTGCAGGATTCAAAATAAATCCACATAAATCATCAGCATTTTTATACATCACCAACAAAATGCAACAGCAAGAGATACAAAGAGAAATTCCATTCAAAATAACTACCGATAGTATAAAATATTTGGGAATATATCTGCCAAGGGAAAGTCAGGATCTATATGAGCAAAACTACAAAACACTCTCCACACAAATAAAGTCAGATCTAAACAATTGGAAAAACATCAAGTACTCTTGGATAGGTCGAGCGAATATAATAAAGATGGCAATATTACCTAAATTAATCTATTTATTTAGTGCTATACCAATCAAACTCCCAAGAGATTATTTAACTGACCTAGAAAAAATAACAACAAAATTCATCTGGAAAAACAAAAGGTCAAGAATTTCAAGGGAATTAATG
>JAJPUD010019478.1:6450-26477 GCA_023553655.1 Myrmecobius fasciatus | reverse complement strand
TAGGGGAGGGAGATGAGCATTGTGTAAATCTTACTCTCATCAGGTTGGGCTCTAATAGTGTATATCAGACATTTGATTTCACATAGAAACTTGTCTGTTGCTAGAAGGACATGGGAGGGAAAGGAGGAAAAGTAAGGGACAAACTAATAGAAGGGAAAATAGAAGAATCATGGGAAAGGAGTAAAAACAGGGGGAGGGGATCTAAAGGGTGGAGTATTGTTTTGGTGAGGGGGTCATCAAAAGCAAAGTACTGAGGAGGGGGGAAGGGAGGAAGGGGAGCGGAAAGGGGAAAACATAACTTGGGTAAATAAGATGGCAGGAAATACAGAATTAGTTATTCTAACTGTGAATGTGAATGGGATGAACTCTCCCATAAAGCAGGAAGTGGATATCAGACTGTTTTTAAAATTTGCAATGCTATATCTTTTTGGTTATGAATTCTTCTATTCATCTTTTCTTTCCTCTTCTAATTTGCTTATGTTTTACTTCTTATGTGTGTCATGTACCCATTTTGACATTATCTTTGCATGTAGTGTGAGACATTGGTACCCTAGTTTTGTCAAATGGTGAGATCTTATCACAAAGTTCGGAATCTATGGGTTTATAAAAAATAGATTGTTATGGCAATTAACTGCTATATCCTATATTCCCAATCTATCCCATTGTTCTGCCACTCTATTTCTTACACATAGATAGTTTTGATGATTATTGCTTTATAATATAATGTGATCTGGTTTTCAAGACTATCTTCCTTTTCCTTCCAGATTTGTTGTGTGTGTGTGTGTGTGTGTGTGTGTGTGTGTGTGTTTGTCTGTTTGTCTCATTCAAGTGTGCTTCTTGTAAACAACATATTGTACGTTCATAATTTTTGATATACTCTGTTGTTTCAATTTTGTGGGAACACTTTTCCCATTTTCATTGTTATGATTACTACTTTTATATTTCCCTCCATCCAATTATACCTCTTGTTTGTCCTCTTTCTCCTTTTACCCTTTCACTCCTCATCAATGTTTTGCTTTTGTCCAGTACCCCCCTACTCTTCCCTTCCTTTTCTCAGCCTACCCTTCTGTCCCCACCCCTTTACTTAATCTTTCTTTCTATTTTCTGCTCAGGTAAGATATATTTCTATAGTCAACTGATTATGTATTATATTCCCTCTTTAAGCCAATACTGAAGAGAGTAAGGTTCAAGCAATGTTTGCTCATTTCCTCCTCCTATGTAATAGGTCTTTTAAATTTCTTCAAATGAAATAATATTACATTATGTTCATATACTAAATCTTTAGTCCTTGCTCAGTTGATGACTACTAATTAACAAATTCTTTGTTACCACAAAAAGAGCTGCTACAAACATTTTTGAAAAAGTGGATCCTTTTCCCTCCTTTGCGATTTTCTTGGGGTACAGATCAAGTAGGGGCACTATTGGGTCAAAGGATATGCAGTTTCATAGCCCTTTTAGCATAGTTTCAGATGGCTCTCCAGAATAGTTGGATCATTTCAGCAACTTCCCCAAAAATGCATTAGTGTTCCAGTTTTCCCATATCCCCTCCAACATTTATCATTATCTATTCCTGTCCTCTAGCCAATTTGAAAAGTATGAGGAGTTTTAATTTGCATTTCTCTAATAAATAGTTATTTAGACCACTTTTTCATGTAACTATAAATGGCTTTAATTCCATCATATGAAAATCATCTGTTTATAACCTTTGGCCATTATTAATTGGGGAATGATGTATTCTTATATATTTGATACAGTGACTTATATATTTTAGAAATAAGATCTTTTTCCGAAATACTGGTTGTAAAGATTTTTTCCCAGCTACATACTTCTCTTTTAATCTTTTTGTTGGTTTTGTTTGTGCAAGAACTTTTTAATTTAATGTAATCAAAGTTGTCCATTGTTCATTTTATAATTCTTCTTTGGTCATAAATTCCTCAATTCTTCAAAGATCTGATAGGTAAATAACCCCTTGTTCTCCTAATTTGTTTATGCTATCATCCTTTAAGACCAAATCATGAATCCATTTTTACCTTATTTTGGTATGGATTATGATATGTAGGTCTATGCAGAGTTTCTGACATATTATTTCCAATTTTCCCAGTGATTTTTGTCAAAGTGTGAGTTCTTATTCCAGAAGCTCGGATTATGGTGTTTATTTGATTACAATAGGCCTTGATTATTGTCTTAACTATTTGACTGATCCACTACTCTATTTCTTAGCCAGTAACAAATGATTTTGATTACTGACAATTTATTATATAGTTTTAGGTTAAGTACTGCTAAAACACCATTCTTTGTACTTTTTTCATTAATTTCTTTGATATTCTTGACCTTTTGTTCTTCTAGATGAATTTTGTTATTATTTTTCTAGTTCTAAAATTTTTTGGGCATTTTTATTGTTATGACACTGAACAAGTAAACCAATCTGAGTAGAATTTTCATTTGTATCATTAGCTAGACCTGCCCATGAGCAAATGATATTTTCCAATTGCTGAGATCTGGCTTTATTTGTGTAAGAAGTATTTTGTAACTGTGTACATATAGTTCTTGGGTTTGTCTTGGTAGGTAAATCCCCAAGTATTTTATTTTGTCTACAGTAATTTTAAGTGTAATTTCTCTATCTCTTGCTGATGGGCTTTTTCAGTAATATATAGCAATGCTCATAATTTGTATGGATTTATTTTATATCCTGCAACTTTGCTAAAGCTGTGAATTGTTTTCAGTAGGTTTTCAGATGATTTGCTAGCATTCTCTAAGTATATCATCATATAATCTGGAAAAAGTTATAGTTTCGTTTCCTCATTGGCTAATGCAATTGCTTTAATTTATTTTTCTTTTATTTTTGTTAAAGTCAAAATTTCTATTACAATGTTGAATAATAGTGGTGATAACAGGCATCCTTGCTTCAACCTTAATCTTCTTGGGAATGTGCCCAGCTACTCTCTATTACAGATAATGCTTGACATTGGCTTTAAATAAATATTGCTTATTATTTTAAGGAAAACTCACTTTATTGCTATGCTCTCTCATGTTTTAATACACATTGGTGCTCTATTTTGTCAAAAGCTTGTTCTGCATCTACATTCTAATTTTTTTTTTTTTTTTTTTTTTTTTTTTTTCTCCTTTGCCATTTTGCCAATTCTACATTTTAATGATTTTCCTTTTCTAAGTTGCTCTCTCTCTTTTTTTTACAATTCTCTTGCATCACTCAATCCTTTTTCAAATATATCTTCTATCTTTCTTATATGATTTTAATGTAATTTTTGAATTATTCTATTAGTTCTTTCTGGGCTTCAGAGAAGTTCTTATCTTCTTTTTTGTTTGTTTGTTTGTTTGTTTTTGTCCATAGGGTTTTTTTTTAAACAGTGTCATTCTCTTCTGAGTTTGTATTTTGTTTTTCCTTGTCACCATAGCAATTTTCTTTGATCAGATTATTTTTTGTTATTTTTTGCTCATCTTTGTTACCCTTTAAATTTCTCTTAAATTTGAGCTTTGCTACTAGGACAGAAGAGGTACTATCTTATCTGTCTTGTATCAAATGCTGTAGGCCTTTTCTATTTACCTGTTGCTCTACTGATGTTGCCTTGAAACCTACAGGGGACCTTTATGTGTTGCTGTGCTGAGGAAGTAGGGTAATAGGATGGCTGGTGTTGCTGGAAGCCATAGGGATCTGGCAGTTTAAATAATGCTAAACTGAGGTCCAATTGGTGTTTGGTATTTGCTCAGGCTGGTGGAATGTTTCTTTATTTCCCAAGGAGTATACTGAAGTATATGCAATCTAGTCACTAGAAATTGCCTGTTTGCCCAGGGCAAAGCTGGAGAACATGGAAGTCTGACTACTGGTGGTTTCCTACTTGCAGTGGGCTAAGCTGAAGCAAGTGAAGGTCTGGTCCCTGGAAGTTGTTTGTGTCTGTGGGGCTAAGCTAAAGCATATGATGGTTTACAGAGCAGGAGCCTCTCCATTATCTTTGCTTTAGTAAACATGTAGGCACATCCTGGTCTTGTGTTTACCTACTCTACTGCACTAGACCTCAAGATCTTATGCTATTTTTCTGAGGTGTGGCTTACAGCAAGTTTTCTGGGATCTTCCTATCTTAGAATGTATTTACCCATGAGACAGACCATTTCTGCTGATTTAAGTTTCCTGGGCTCAAAATTGTTTTACCCTATCTTTTTCTGGTTCTGTTATTCCAGAATTTGTTTGGGGGAAAATTTTATGACTGTTTGGAAGTGAATATGTTAGTATTTTAGCAATTTACTGCTTACTCCACCATCTTGGTTTCCAGAAGTCCTGAAGTATATTTTAATTTTTAATTTTATTTGTATTTTTGTTACATTTTCAGTTCTGAACTGTTCCATTCCCATAATGCACTCAAAAAGACCACCATTTGATTCAATTTATTAATACATACAAAATTATACTATGCTTACTTCTATTTATAAGTTCTAAGAAAATATATTTTTAGTAGGGGGGGAAGAGTCAGTTTATTTTTTTATTTTTTTTAATCAAGCCAGATACCACAATATGTGATAAATCTCTGCTCTAGGTCTCTGGAAAAATTCCAAAGAAATAAACTTTAAAAAAAATAATGTTTCAAATGCAGGCAAGATTTGGAGGGAAGCATCAAATTGGGAAATCATCTTTACATTTAATGGTTCTGATAAAGGCCTCATTTCTAAAATATATAGAGAATTGTCTCATATATATAAAAATTCAAGCCACTCTTCAATAGATAAGTGGTCAAGGGATATGAACAGACAATTTTCAGATGATGAAATTAAAACCATCTCTAGTCATATGAAAAGTTGCTCCAAATTACTATTGATCAGAGAAATGCAAATTAAGACAACTCTGAGGTACCACTACACACCTGTCAGATTGGCTAAAATGACAGGAAAAGATAACGATGAATGTTGGAGGGGATGTGGGAAAACTGGGACACTAATATATTGTTGGTGGAACTGTGAATGGATCCAACCATTCTGGAGAGCAATTTGGAGCTATGCTCAAAAAGTTGTCAAACTATGCATACCCTTTGACCCAGCAGTGTTTTCTACTGGGCTTATATCCCAAAGAAATCTTAGAGGAGGGAAAGGGACCCACCTGTGCAAGAATGTTTGTGGCAGCCCTTTGTGTAGTGGCTAGAAACTGGAAACTGAAGGGATGCCCATCAATTGGAGAGTGGCTGAATAAATTATAGTATATGAATGTTATGGAATATTATTGCTTTGTAAGAAACGACCAGCAGGACAATTTCAGAGAGGCCTGGAGGGACTTGCATAAACTGATGCTGAGTGAAACGAGCAGAACCAGGAGATCATCATACACAGCAACAACAGTATTACATGATGATCAATTCTGATGGACATGGCTCTCTGCAACAAAGAATTGTCTCAAACCAGTTCCAATTGTTCACTGAAGAAAACCATATACACCCAGAGAGAGGGAAATGAAATATGGACCACAACATAACATTTTCATGATCTCTATTGACATTTGCTTTCATTGTGTAGCCTTTCTCTGATTCTTTTTTTTTTCTTGTAGATAGGATTTTTCTTGCATAACTTCTCAAGCATTTCAACATTATTAACATGTAGTGGACTTCCTGCCATCTAGGGGAGGGGAGGGGACTGGGGGTAAAATTTGTAATGGGAAGCTTTGTAAAGATCAATGTTGGGGAACTACCCATATAT
Source organism: Myrmecobius fasciatus (assembly GCA_023553655.1). Taxonomy (NCBI): domain Eukaryota; kingdom Metazoa; phylum Chordata; class Mammalia; order Dasyuromorphia; family Myrmecobiidae; genus Myrmecobius; species Myrmecobius fasciatus. The sequence continues at coordinate 20,783 of JAJPUD010019478.1, read as the reverse complement.
ATGTTATACAAATAAAAAGCTTTAATAAAAAAAATAATGTTTCTGGGGCATGGTCAAATCATTGCAGCTACTTTTGAAATTCTGTCACTTGCTGCAAAAATCATAGTTTATATTTGGTTCAATTTAATATTGTTAATATTTAAATGATACATGTGCTTATAACATTTTTAAAATCTAGATGTCAGGTCAATGCCTTTTTAAACTAATGTAATATAAATATCAAATGGTATTACTTAGCTACCCTTTTTGTTTGGACTAGGTTTAATCTTGAAGAGAACTCAATAATAATTTCAGTATGAATTCATTTTGCCCCATCCAGAGAGTCTCTCTCTGTTCCTCTTTCTCTGGAAATAGCTGAATTTAGTTTATTTTTGTCTTTCTAACAACTCTAACAAAAAACATAGTCATTTTTTAGCATAAAGCTCACATATTGAAACATCTAAAGAAGATGAATGGTATACTCCTCTATGTCCCCATTTAACATAGATTAGGACAAAGTTTGTTTCCCACCAATCAGTCAGGTTCTATTGCTTTATAAGAAAACACACTATAAATAGAATTCACAGAAGTCTATGAGGAATTGGGAGTTCTTGGAAGGCTTGAGACTTCTACATCTGTATTTTTTTTAGTTTAGGATAACGTACAACATAGCCAGATGGTCACAGTTACAAATTGTTGCTTTACTTGATTATATCTTAGCATTGGGTTATTATTCTAGCTAAATACCATCTTGCTTCCTAAACTTGCTAACCATCTATGTCTACCTACCTCTTTATTCCATTATAATCTGCCCTACTCCATTCAATTGCTATGTCCAAAGACACAGAGAAGTATAAAAAATTAAGTATTTTATTAGTCTTTATCTTCCCCATTCATTGTACATTTTATAGTATCTACATGTAACTATTGTATTTAATAATAATAACAATAATAATAATAATAATAATAATAATACATTTTTCAAGAATTAAAATTAATTTTCAAAGTTCCATTATAGACCTCACCTTCTCTCAGAAATAAGACCACATTTTACATCAATTATTGTACCAATTTTAATGGTAATACCATATTATTATTATTAAAATTACATACTAAAAATACTACAATAGTTTTGCATATACAATATAAATGCAAAGACAGTACATATTTAAAAGGTGTGACTGAGTATTCTGCAACATATAGCAGGTAAAGGATTTTAAAGAGTTATATTCATAATATTATTAAATACTTATAAACTTTTGATATCAGGACAAAGTAAGAAAACACTCCAGTATTTTGAGTAGATTTCATGTGGTAAACTAATGGTAGGATAAAGAAAAAATCATGCAAGATCTGTAGATCCAGAGAGGAGACAACTCACATTTTTAGAGGAAACACTAAAATTAATTGCATTTTACATTCATATGAGTATATCTATATTTACATCTATATCCATATATATAATTTGTATCTATATATTGAATCTTTGTGTATTCATAGAATTTGAGTTTCAACAGTTTCTTTAAATCAATCCAATCTTCTTTTTTTTTTATTTTTTTTTATTTTTTATTTTTTTGCTAAGGCAATTGGGGTTAAGTGACTTGCCCAGGGTCACACAGCTGTTACGTGTCTGAGACCAGATTTGAACTCAGGTCCTCCTGACTTCAGGGCTGGTGCTCTATCCACTGCGCCACCTAGCTGCCCCCAATCCAATCTTCTTTTAAAAAAAAGAGGCAGATCAGAAAATATAATAGGTTATGGAAAGAAAAAGGGAAATATTCATAACATCAAATTGAGATACATGATAATATTTATTACTCTTTTATTTGGCTGAAATTAAATGTGAATTGTTTGAAAATATTAACTCCTATGACCATGAATGAGAGGGGTTGGGAGGGAACAAAGTCCATTAAATCATCAAGAGGATTAAGTGTATTGACCAAATTCCAGACCACTGGGTTATAGGAAACTACCTAGAAATTTGAAAGAGATCTCTTTAATACAACAAATGGAAATGAAATGAGAAACAGTCTTTGGTCCTCATTAGCAGGGAGTAATTCTGAATGTCATGAGCAGAAAAAAATACATAATGGTCATGAAAGGAAATGTTAAAGGAAACTGAGTAGCAGTATGCCATATTGTATAGAACACTAGATTTCAGGACTGAAATTCCATATTCAAATCTAATACTCACAAAATTTGTGACTATGGATTGCTTAATTAATCTAAAATCTTACAGCATCCCCTAAATTATAGGCAGGTTATAATTCATTTTGATGAATGGAGTGATCAGGTTGACAAAATCCTAGATCTTAGGTGAATGAAAGAAAATTACAGAAATTTGAGATATCTCTTGATTTTGGGTGAAGTCATGCTTGTGTTTGATACTTGTGTATTTTGATATCAAATCTATAGTTCCCAACTTGATATGACTCATGTCTCCAAATATCAACTTTTTCTAACTCTAGTTTGGTCTTGTCCCTTAATACAAAGATGCAGCTGTCCATATATTTTTTAAGTTGATTCAAACCATAATTATCTATAAATTTCCAAAGATTGCTTCAGTTTCTATTTGAAGTCACAAAGTACAAAATATTTTTCTTTTATTCACTTTTCAAGATTTCACAAATTCCTAATAAATATTGTGCAGCTTCATACAACTAAGAACAATAAAGAATAGTAAGCAAAATTTAAAAAAAAACTAGTTAAAATAGTTGAAATCTATTAATTTATTTTGCAATTTAGGTGCTTTATTTTCTAGATGTTTTCTCAGGTCAAATAATTGTGGTGGAAAAGATCAAGGAATATTGAAAACATTCTTCCCAACAATCAACCTTTAATCTGAAAAGATAATTATGTGAGCACTGACCATAATATAACCTTTATGTCTCTTCTACATGGTGAATTAATTATGCATTGCAGAGTATTCCCTTGATGGAAAATGTTGATTTCTCAGTTTTAGATTAAACATTTCCTTGATCTGGGTTAAAGTATAGATAGTATGTAATGGTATAGATATTGCTTGCTCCTTTCTTTTCTTTCCCTCCTTTTTTTCTTCCTTTCTTCCTTTTCTTCTTTCCATCTATTACTCTTTTTCTTCTTCCTATTTCCCCTCTCTCACTTCTTCTCTCCTCCCTCCCCTATCAGCCTCTGATATTTTGCTTATGTTCTAGTTATGTGTTCTAGTTTATAATGTCCCAATCAGGAGGAAATCTGTTACAACATTAAAGACTTGTGAAACTGAAGCAAATTTTAATATTATCCATAACTTTCTAATTACCTAATAGATAGATACCACATCAAAATTAAATAGATTAATCTAGAGATCCACAATCAGGAACATGACAGAAACTTATTAATTACTTCTTATTTGAATGGCATTTTTATCCCAAAGTGTATAGTCTTACAGCAATCTACGACACCAAAACAAATCACTGTAGTTAAAAAATATTAAATGATAAGCCATTTAGAGATATGTAAAATGAATTTCTTGTCTGGTGAGAAGGAAGCAAGGAATAGAGAGGGAAAAGAAGGAAGGGATAGGGAGGGAGATAAGAAAGGAAAGATGAAAAGGAAGAGGAATTGAGGGATAAAGAAGGGAGGAGGAAGGATGGAGGAAGCAAGAAAAGGAGGGAAAGTGGAAGAGTGGAAGGGAAAAGGGGAAGGAGGAAGGGAGATTAAGCATTTATTAAACACTATGTTTCAAGAACCTTGCAAATACTCAGAAGAAAGATATTTGTTTAAGTGTGGGAAGAATATATTTTCATGTCAGTCTTTAGAAATCTGAAGAATGAGTGTATACCTCTTTCTCCCTTTGTTCTTTCCCTTCTCCATTGTATTAAATATAGTTTTAGATGCTCATAGTGTTATGAATTGATATTTTGAAATCTTGATTCAATTTGAACCTGAAATCTTTTGTTGCCCTAAGACCTTATTTTATGACCTTCTACCCAACTGATATCTTTGAGTCCAATTATCAAACTTCACCCAAATCCTTGTAAAGGAATAGGTAAAAGAATTAGAGTTGTAACTTCATTGGGATAGGGAACCCTTACAAAAGGAAATATCATCTACAAAAGTAGGTAGACACTTTCTCTGCAACTTAAAGTCTTAGATATTTGCATACAGCACTGAATAATGACTTCTTTGGTCTGAAAGTATTCACATACATAAACATTTTTTACTATATCTTATTGTGGTGACAAGGAATTGGAAATTGAGTATATGCCCATTAATTGGAACATGGTTGAATAAGTTATGGTATATGAATGTAATGGAATACTATTGTTCTGCAAGAAAAAATGAGCAATTATATTTCAAAAAATATATAGAATGACATACGAACTGATGATGAAGTGAGCAGAAATAAGAGAACAATTTGTGCAGTAACAACAAGATTATAGCATGATCAACTATGAGGGACTTAGCACTTCTCAGCAATACATTGATCCAAGGCAATTCCAATAGGCTTGGGATGGAAAATGCCCATCTGGATCCAGAGAAAGAACTATGGTGACTGAATGAGGATCAAAGAATTATATTTTCACCTTTTTTGTCTCTTTTGTTTTGCTTATCTTTCTTCCTCATGAATTTCCCTTTTGTTCTAGTTTTTTTCTTTCCCTACATGACTAATATGGAAATGTATTAAAAATAATTGTACATATATAATCTACATCAGATTGATTTCTGTCTTGGAGATGGAGTAAGGAAGGGAGGAAGGGGAAGAAAAGGAACCCAATATCTCAGAAAAATGATTGTTCAAAACTATCTTTACATGTAATTGGAAAAATAAAATACTATTAAAGGAAAAATAAAAATACTTGACTAGCATCAGCCAATCTGTCATAAACCTGAGACATAAGCAGGACAAAGCTTGTCCTTAATCCAAAGAGATCTTAAAGAGGAAAAGGGATCTACATGTGCAAAAATCATTGTGGCAGTTTTTTTGGAGTGGCAAGAAACTGGAAACTGAGTGGCTGTCCATCATTTGGAGAATGTCTGAATGATTTATTATATTTAAAATGTTATGGAATATTATTGTTCTGTAAGAAATGATCAGTAGGATGATTTCATAGAGGCCTGGAGAGACTTACATGAACTAATGCTAAATTAAATGAGCAGAACCAGGAGATCATTGTATATGGTAACAGCTAGATTATACAATGATAAATTCTGATGGACGTGGCACTTCTCAGCAATGAGACAATTCATACCAGTTTCAATGATCTTGCTTTGAAAAGAGGCATAACACCCAGACAAAGTACTGTTGGAAGTGAGTGTGAATAACAACATAGGATTTTCACTCTTCTTTTTGCTTGCATTTTTTCTCTCACTTTCTCTTTTTTGATTTGATTTTTCTTGTGCAGCAAGATAATTGTATAAATATGTAGGTCTATATTGGATTTAACATACATTTTTACTACGTTTAACATATATTGAATTGGTTGCTATCTGGGGGAGGGATGGGAAGAAAGGGAGGGAATTGGAACACAAGGCTTTGTGAGGGTTATTGTTGAAAAATTATCCATGAATATCTTTTCATAATTAAAAAGCTTCAATAAAAAATTATTATTCCACATCTCTTTTCTCTCAGTTCAATGTCCTCAGCCCAAAGAAAAGAAAAAATTGACACTCAGGATAAAGAGGAACAAATCTTTTTTTTTTTTTTTTTAGCTACTGCAAAGACTAGCTCCATTCCTAGGCACATCCCTTCACATTAACAGAATCACAAAATTTAAGTGATTATCAAATTCAATGGTAACTGAAATATTATTTTTCTAGTGTTTCCAACAGATTCATGTAACAGATGCATGTAACAAATAACAGTGAGAAATGAGAATAAACTGTACATTTCTTCGTGTGCCACAATCTGTTCTAAAATAATTCCAATCTTCTGAGCATTAAAAGAGAGTGAATATAACCCAAGTTCTCTTGTGTAACCAAAACGCTTTTACTAAATTCCATCATTAGTGTTCCCATTATTATCTTTCATTTCTAACCATTCACAGGAACATTTTGAATGTTTGTTTTTCTTTGAGACATGGGAAAATGGTATAGCATAAGATAGACATTGTTGAATTTGTAATTAGAGAGACATAGGTTGAAGTGCCAATTTCAGTAGGGGCTATTTAAATGACTTTGGACAAGTCTCTGAACAGGTTTCTTCATCTGTAAAATAATGATTATATTTATCCCCAGAGCATCTAATACTCAAAGTTATTGTTAAGTCAAAATGAGATAAGACACAAATCAGTTTTGCACACTTTACGGTACTTTATAAAAGTCAGGGTTTATTATTATTATGACTAGTCTCAGACTTGGGAGAGACTTTATTTGCCATGTTGTTCAACCAAAATACTTATATCTACACCAGTGTTGCCGATATTGAAGCAGATAGATGACATGGTGTATATTGTTAACTCTGGAATCAAGAAGATCTAGATTTAGGTCCTTCCTCAGACATTTATAATCTCTCTTGACCCTGTCAAAATCATCACATTTATAAAATGAACCCATTTTATACTTATACATAATAATAGTATCTACCATGAAGGGATGATGGAGGACTAAATGAGATATTTGGAAAGTGCTGGGTAAAGCCTAAAATGTCATTTAAATCCTAATTGTTAAGTGAACTTTTCCTCACAGACCCATGGTAAAAAGAACATACTTTGTCTTTATGCAACATAGTCTATTTTTACTACACAAGATTTAAATCTGGAAGGGATCTCCTCTAATCCAATTCTGATCTACTGAAAAAGAAACAATTGACTAGAGAGAATAACTACCTCAAGAGCATACATTTGGGACAAATCATCAGAAGTTCTATTTTAGGATGTTTTCTCCAAAATCTCTTCATCTCAGAATCATCTACTAATTACTATTCATTTTGCATTATGGGTCCAAAAAAGAAAAAAAAATGTTACATATAAAACAGCCTCTCATAAATATACTTTCTGTTCAACTCATTTTTACTACATGATCTTCTTATTACCCAAAGTAAGTTTTTGTTGTTTTTAATTGAAGGTGAAGGTAAAAACATAGCCTAAATGATTTAATTTGTTTAAATTATTTGCAAAATGATTCTCAGTTGGATGGATGTCTTGAATACTTCCAGCTGATGTAAGCTACACTATGGAGAGCTAAATACTTCCACTTATCCTTATCACTTCCCATATGATTCCAGAATAAAAATTATATTTAAGAGATAAACTAATTTTGGAAATCCTCAGAAGTTAAAACATCAAAAAACCCCAAAGTATAAGAACTTTGTCAATTAATAGCAAAGAAGACTAAGTCATGTGTCCAACATGAGTAATTAAACATTCACTCAGCACCTCTGCCTCCATCAGGCCCTAAACTGGCAGGGCTAAAAAACAGAATCATTGGAGTTAGGGATTGGGATCCTCTCAGTAATTATTTTGCTATAGTTACAGTCTCTGAAAGGAACTCATTCTTTCCTTCCTCTGTCCTCCCTCCATTATTTTGAAGCCATCAAGATCAGAATTCAACCTTATAACTAGCTGTCCTGTGGGTGGTGATTTTAGCAATACAAGAGCAGAGTGGAGAAATAATAGATTACCACTCTGAAATGTAACAATGCTCCTTCCATCAGGGACATAAGAAATAGAGAGAAGTGGGACAGAGTCAGACTATTCAGGGGTTTCTGCAAGACATGAAGAAATGAGAACTGACAACTCAGGTTAACCCTGCACCATTCCATGTCCCATACCTCCAAAGTATCCAAAGTGAAATGAATCAGAGCATAAGGCTAGTGCATAGTAATTCCCCAATATGAGAAGACTGAAAGAGAGATTTGTGAATCAATACTTAATAAGGAAGAAGTCAGAAGTCACTTCTGTGCCTGAAGTCAGGAAGAACTGTTTAAATTTAGCCTCATACATTTGGTAGCTATGTAATACTGGGCAAATGACTACTCTATTTACCTGCTTCCTTTTCTATAAAATAGAAATAATAATTCAGGATGTTGTAATGATCAAATGAGACTTAATTATAAAATACCTAGTATAGTATCTGGAACACAGTAAGGATTATATAGATCTTATTAATGCAAAAAATAAAGGATTAAATTTGCCAAATTATTAAGGCGAAAGAAAAGTTTTTTTAAAAAGTTGAACATAAGTAAATATAACATGAAGATATCAATAACAGAAGGAAAAACAGCTTTCTCAAATCATCTGAATGAATTGAAGCATCTCTGATTTATAATTACAAATATACAAAGGAAAAAGACCTGTTTTATAAGAATGTATATAGGCTACCCCTCATTACCAATTTTATAGAAAAATGCCTAAAAGATAACATCAAAAAGATATATGACTTTAAAAAATTACAAGAGGATCTAAGAGGGAGTATAGTACAATAAAAAAGCAATGGAATAATAGGGCCTGATTTCAAATTATAACTTGAGTATTATCTGCATAATCTCAGGCAATTTATATAACTTCTCTGGGTTTATTTCTACATCTGTATAAAGAGGGATTTAGAAACTCGGACTAGATATGTTTAAAGTTCCCTTCCAACTCAATCCAGGATTCATTTAAATGAAAAAAGGGTAATGATGACAAATAGGTAGCTGTGGAGATACACTAGTATCCTTGTAATATAAAGAGATTCTACAGGAAAAGTGTCTATCATATCATATCAGTCCCCCATGAGGGATTTTTAAAAAGATATGGATAATGATGATGTGTTTGTGTTTTATTTTCAAAGAGATTCATGGAGGTGGTGCCATGACGTGCAAGTGAATTGGGCTGGTGGGAGGGCATTTCAAAGTTACCCACCTCACTTTCTCCTCTAGAACCATCTGGGTCCAGTGACAAGACATAGATCAGGATGAGTGAAGATGGTCCTGAATACATTTGGAGATTTTGACTTTTTTAAGCTAACTTCTTTAACAAATCTCAGATTGACTGAGCCAGTAACCAATCAATAATTAAATTTAGGTCAGAAATGAGGCAGAGAATAACCTCTTTTACCTAGTCAAAAAAATATCACTCTAGGGGGGAAAGACCTTCAGAATTTCTGGCCAAAATAGAAACAATAATATTATATTTACATTCACTCTAGCCAAAGAAGTCTAAAACAATAACCAAATGGGAATTGGCCTGAGACCTTTTGTTAGTCAATCAAAGGGGACCAGAGTGGTTTGGGATTAAGGCCTGAGCCCATCTTTTAAACCTGAAGATATCTTGTGAGGTTTCAATGATGAAATTTTACATTGACAAGAGAGGGAAGGGGAGGGAAAGAAAGGGAAGGGAAAGAGAAAAGAAATGAAGAAACTGGTCAGTTCCTATTGGGTACCCAATGAGGCAGCTCCTATACCAATTCACAGAGATTGTTGTTTATTCTTTATTCTTAAAGAGGAGTATGACATCAGGGAGATAAGGTCAAGCAAATGAATTGGTTTAAGTGAGAAAGGACTGTGCAAAATCACCAGCCTCATTTTCTTCTCTAGAGTCATGGAAAATGTGTCATGGCTGGAGAAAGTGCTGATAGGGTACATTTGTCATCCATGGAAAAAGTAGCTGAAATTATGAGTGCACATATCTTTTATTATAGACAATAAATAACAAATCTAATAAAAGCATCAATACATGGGAAATTACTAATTTTGTATGGTCATTTGAACTAAATCCACTAATATAAGAATCCTCTCCATAACACAGCATCTTATGTATCTCAATCTGAAGATACAGGATATTTCTCTCCATATAAAACAGTGGATTATTTCTGTATAACCAAGGAAATTGGGCAAACATTCTATTGTTAAAATAATGTGAATAAGTAACAACTTTGCTTTAAAGCAATTTTTTTTCAATCATGCAGTTCTAGGAAAGTTAAACATTGTGCAAAGAACTCTAGGTTCTAGGAAGCCTTCAAAAAAATTTCACATTCTGGAGAAAGCTCCAAGTCCTAGGGAGTCTTCTAGGCAACTTTGCACTCTGGAAAGAGCTCTGGCTTTGGAATCAGAGGATTGGGGCATAAATGTTGACTGTGTTACTTGCTATCTGTGTGACCTTGGAGAAGTAATTTTACCATCAGCTTCCTGGTATATAAAATAAAAGAGACATAATGTTCATAGACAAAGGACTCCCTTCTAGATCTAGTTCCAAGAAGAATATTATCCAAGAATAAAGAAGTTATTATTTCATCTTGGGAAATGGCATTTATATCAATATGTGCGAAGACATTCTTAAAAACCCATGAAAATCCTTCCTGTGAGTCACATACAAATAACAATTTCTCTTGCTCAAGCTCACTGTATCCCATTATCTCTCACTCTCAACCTTATCTGTTACAATAAATATCTTTGAAATAAAACTGATTCCATAATCCTGATGGTTAACTTACCCTCTTAGGATCATAATGATTATGAAGAGCAAAGATTTGTGGCTTAGAAACCAGCTCAGACAATTTTTGTATCTGAGGAAAGTGAATGGATAGTGGTAAATGATTTTTCCCAAATCAACAGGTAATAAGTGATAGATTCAGAAAAGAACCTGGCTAAACTGCTAATTGGCATGGTAATTGGACCTCTGAGACTGACCTGAGTTCAGATTTGGTCTCAGACTCTTGATAACTGTGTGATACTAGGAAAGTCACGTAACTCTTTTTGCCTCAGTTTCCTCATCTGAAAAATTATTTGGAGAACAAAATGGCAAACTGCTTCAGAATCTTTTCCAAGAAACCCCCAAATGGGATCATAGACTTGGAAATGACTGAAAATGACTGCACAGCAACAAATCAACCCAGCTCCTCTGACATTCAATTCAGAGCTCTTTCCTCTGTACAATCCCTTGCTATGACTCTATTTATTCTGAAGCAATGTCTCACATTTTCACTCTAAGATATGAAAAGAAAAATATGGTCATTCATGTGGCTAGGTGCTTAAAACCTCCAGCTCCATTTATTTGGTCACACAGCATTAACTGATTGTCAGTCACCTCTTATGAGAGACAATACCTAAAGAACTACTGCTGCTATTTAAGAAAGATTAAGGGGAAATAAATTCACAGCAAATGCAAATGCTAGCTTATTTCATGTTATTTCTCTTTGGGATCCAAAGCCAAGGACTAATTTCCGTGCTTTCACCTTTAGCATTATTGACTGAAACAAAGAAATGCAGAGTCTGAAGGAAACCTTCTGATAAAAGTTTTCAGCTGAAATAGAGCCTGAAATAAACATGCTAGAGAATCAGACTTCAAATATCCTCTTCTTTTCACACATCCTGTCCAGTGGCATCACTAGTCTAAAATTGTTCTGTACCCAGATAACCTTATGCTTAGGTGAAGAATGTGATGTACAAAAATATATTTTTTTTTGTAAATAATAAAAGAATTGTGTGGTTTTTTAGGGGGTAGACAAAGAGGATTTTTATTATAGCTCTGAGAGGCAAAATACTGCGTGCTTTATAGGACTTGGAGAATAGAGCTTCAAATCATGATTTGTTAAGTCATTGTACTTAATTGGAAAAAAAAACAAAGTTCAAAGCACAAAACTGTAGTGAGAACCATGAAAACACCATAATATCAAGATGCCAAAGACCTGCATGGAAAGATGCTAACACAAGCAGAGAGATAGCATATGAAACTAACAGGTTCATGCAATTTAAGAACCCAGTGGTCACTCAGATATTCTTGAAGTGAGATAGATAGCAGGATGGCCAAAACCAGCAAGAAGAAAACAAAGAAGAAAGGTTGAATTTTGAGTTTCTTCCCTGAATTTTACATCTATTCTGTGTTTTGCCACTTTCTGGGAGACATTGGATTTTTATGTTTACTAGAGAGGTTCCAAGAAAGGAAATCTATTATCTTCTGAGGTAATCCATTGACCTTTTATGGGTTAGTAACAAAATTATCAAATCTGCCTACTTCATATCCCAAAATCCATATCCTTACAAGTCCATTGGATAATAGTTTAGATTTGGAAGGAACTTAAAAATCATTAGGTATGTCCTTTTACAAATGAAGAAACTGAAGTTTAAAGAGATTAATTGGTTTGCTTGGGGTGATTTAGTAAATGTCTAAGCAGGGATATGAACTCAACTCTTCCTAATGCCAAATCCAAATCCTACCATTATACTCCAAGGCCTCTTGTCTTTATTTTGTTCCAGTATTTGTCAGGTAAAGCCAAAACAAATGAGCTTAATCCTTCTTCCATAAGAAAGCTCTTCAAACAGTCAGAGATAGCTATCACATCCATCTTCTCTTTTCCAGAAAAAGAATTTCTAGCTCCATCATGTTTTTAATCAATTTTAACACTACAAACATTTACAAATTATAACCAGAATTATTTATAAAGAGTAAAATACATAAGTAAAACCAATAATGCAACTTCACCAAAAATACCTGTAATATTTCAGACCTAAAATACCCCTTCACATCTTGTTATTTTTTTAATTTACAAAAATATGTTTCTCACTCCCATTTTTCCAGATACTCTCTCTATTATTAATGTGCTGCCTAGTTTGCTGTGTGGGAGAGACATCTCTGTTTCCTATTTCTATTTCCTGACCCTTTTCAACTGGTTTCTAATCCTACCTTTCTACTGAAACTGCTCTCTTAAAGGTTACAAAAATCTTTTGACTGTGAAATTCAATGGATTTTTCAAAGTTCTCTTCCTCCTTGCCCTTTGTGGGTTTTCTCACATTTGAGCACAATTTTACCACTCTGTATTCTCTTATTCCTTTAGTTTCTTTGGCTATACCCTCTCAAACTTTTTCTTCTACCCTTCTGACCTAACTGTCCAGTATCTTTTACCCAAAATCCATTTTCTGTTCTTTGAAAATGGCTTTCTTCTATGGCTCTCTCCAGGTTCCACTTTTCTGACTAATCTCTAGCAAGCTGGCATCAGGGAAGTTCTAGAATGTCAGCTGATATCATTCATCTATTAAAGATTCTTTCCTTGCTTGAAGTCAAACAATTAGTATCAGAGACAGGTTTAAATCTAGAATTTTCTGAGATATAATGTACAATGTACTGAACCATGCAACTTTTTTCATATTTTATTATAACTAAGAAGCATCAGGAATATTGAGACAAATAACTTGCCTCAACTCATAATCATTGAGCCTTTTAATCTTTTATTTAATAATGTGAAAAAATATATACTTGTTTGGACCCAGAGTTCATCAGTTCTCTCTCTCAAGGTGTATAGCATTTTTTCATTATGGGTCCTTTTTAATTGTCCTAGATCATTATATTGATCAGAAGAACCTAGTTTTTCACAGTTTGTCATCAGTACAATATTCTTGTTTCTATGATTTCTTGACACTGCTTAATTCACCTTGCATCAATTTATATAGGATTTTTCAGGATTTTCCAAAAAAACTTTTGGTCATCATTTCTATTTTCAATATTCATTAATACTATTTTCAAAATAGTATTCCATAACAATCATATACTTCAATTTGTTCAGCCATTCATCCAGTTGATGTATATCCCTCCAGTACCTAATTCTTTGCCAATGCAAAAAGAGCTACTCAAAGCATTTTTGTACATAGATTTCCTTTTACTTTTTATTTGTTCATTTTGTAATATTTATTTTTTTTTTTATTTTTGCTAAGGCATTTGGGGTTAAGTGACTTGCTCAGGGTCACACAGCTAGTTGTGATACATATTTAGTCTTATTGCTAAATCAAAGCTATGTAAAATGGTATAGCCCTTTGGGCGCATTTCCAAATTATTTTCCAGCCTTATTCTTTTAATCTTAACATAAGAAATAGATTGCTTTTACTCGGTGAGAGATTCAATATATATCTATATGCCCAAAGGGCAATAAAACTGTGCATACTTTTTAACCCACAGTGCCACTACCTGGTCTGTATCCCAAGGAAATCATGAAGTATGGAAAAGGACCTAAATATGCAAAAATGTTTGTGGCAGCTCTTTTTGATGTGGCAAAAAACTGGAAAATGAGTAGATACCCATCAATTGGGGAATGACTGAATAAGTTGTGGTATATAACGCTAATGGAATATTGTTGCTCTATTAAAAAAAAATATGAACAAGCTGATTTTAGAAAGACCTGGAAAGATTTACATGAACTGATACTGAACAAAACAAACAGAACCAGGAATACATTGTGCACTGTAACAGCAAGATTGTTTGATGATAAACTGTGAAAGACTTGTTTCTTCTCAGTGATTCAGTGATCCAAGGCAATTCCAATACATTTTGGATAGAAAATATGCAATCAGAAAGAGAACTACAGAGAATGATTGCATTTTAACACAGGCTATGTTCGTTTCCTTTTTCTGGATGGGAATTTTACAAAGTTTATATATATATATATACATATATATATATATATATATATATAACAGAAATAAC
>JAJPUD010019477.1:0-15326 GCA_023553655.1 Myrmecobius fasciatus | reverse complement strand
AATTGTCTCAAACCAGTTCCAGTTGTTCACTGAAGAAAACCATATACACCCAGAAAGAGGGACATGAAATATGGACCACAATGTAACATTTTCATGATCTCTGTTGACATCTGCTTGCACTGTGTTGCCTTTCTCTGATTCTTTTTTTTCTTGTAGATAGGATATTTCTTGCATAACTTGTCAAGCATTTCAACATTATTAACATGTAGTGGACTTCCTGCCATCTAGGGGAGGGGAGGGGACTGGGGGTAAAATTTGTATTGGAAAGCTTTGTAAAGATCAAGGTTGGGGAACTACCCATACATATGTTATACAAATAAAAAGCTTAAAATAAAATTAAAAAAAAAATTAAAAAAAATGCTTAGGTTCTAGTTAGCACAGAGGGAAATGGTAGCTGAATGGAGAGAACACTGGGTCTGGAATTGGTAAGATGAGTATTCAAATCTTAGCTTAGGCACTGACTGGCTGCATGGTCCTGGCCAAGTCACTTAACCTCAGATTGCCTGAAAAAAGTGTGACAGCAATCACTTGAGAAAGAAATGTCAAACTATGAAGCATTTGCCAAGAAAACACCATGGACAACTATGTTCTATGGATCAGGAACATCAAAATTAATTAGCATAAATTCATACAAAAACAATTCCTGTACACTTAGACAACAAATGTCCAACTATGTTTGCTATATTCTCTAGCTTAAAACTATTTTATTCTTTTATGCTAATCTTCAAAATGAGCAGGCAATAATAATAACTTGATATTTTTATAGTTTTAAAGTTTTGCATAGCACCTTACATACATTATTTCATTTGGCAGTTACAAACCCCGTGAGATAGGTAGTAAAGATATTATTGTCCCCATTTTATATATGAGGAAACTAAGACTCAAAAGTCTAAGTGATGTGGTCTAGCAATTGTCAGGAATGATGTGAACTCTAATCCTGTTTCCACTGACAATCTTATCACACATACAAAGGAAGATCAAATTCCTGGTACTATTTTTTATCTTGTCAGCATGACTAAGGCTTCCTCAGCTCACCAAATCAGATAAAGGACCCTTCCTTCCCACTAGACACATTCTTATCCTACAAATTTGGTCCTTTATGGCCAAAGCATCTTCATTATCCTGTATCTGTATACACTATTTCCTGCTGTCCCATTATGCAGTTGCTAACATAGACATGGGGTGCATACAGGTTTGTTCTTCACTAGGAATTCTCCCTAACTCTTTAGACCCCACCCTTACTCAGAATTCCCTTCCCTCATAACCATTAATTAATCATTTTGATTAGCTAGTATTTCTTTTTACAAAAATAAAAGGCTATGATAATGCCTTTATGTGAGTTTTTCATATTTTAAACACCTCTCAGAATCTGGTGCTTCATCTTAAGTACTTTGCCCAATTTGACAATAAAAATCAGAGCTCTGTCTTAAACTCAAATATGGGAATTAAAAGAACCAGGAGGGGCTGAATTTTCTTGCAAATTTTGTCTTAATAAGCATGGACTCATCATACTCTACAAGAGAATTCAAAGTTTGATCCTTTTATTATATCCCAGAAGTTAGAGAGGGCTGAGACATTAAATTCTAATACTTTTGTTTCTAGAATACAATGCAACAAACTGAGTGCCACAGAAGTGAAAATAGAATAGACATGTTGAAAAAAATGGTAGAGCAGTGGCTTCTGTACGTTGGTGAAAATATAAAAGGGCCTTTGCTAAATGTGCCTTGCCAGTGGCCAGTGAGAATTTGTAGGACAGAAAAGAGTTTAAAATTAAACTGTATGGCCCTGTTTACTTTTTACAAAATCCTGATTATTGAGTTCAGCCCACACAACCCTGGACCAGAAAGCTAGGTCAGCTATTCTTGCTGTTAGGGCAACCACAGCCACCTTAGAGGGAGAGGGAGAAAGGTCTCTGGCCACCACTTAGTTGTTCCAGCCAAAGACACAGACTCTCAGATAACTGTCTATCTGTCCCACATCTAATTCTATTGAAGGAAATGAAAACTTAGAGAAGAAAGAAAAAGAGAGGCGAGACAATCCTTATCTGATCAAAGAAGCTAGGGCAATCTAGAAAAAGAAAATGTGGAATACTGTTGGTTCGAATTAAACAGGAGGTGAGCAGAAGCCTAAACTCTGGTTTCTGCTGGGAGTTATCCAAGACAAAATACCCCTTGAAACTAACATCTGTTATTACTCAACATATTTTTGAATCAATATTTTTCTAAAGATTTTTTTTTTCTTTTGGTTGCAAAGCATTACTGTCTGCCAGTCCCTCACAATCTATTCTTTCACATGCTTTAGCATAAAGTGACTATTAGAACCTCAAACAAGGATCATTGGTCAGGAAGCGACCTCTCACTATTTCCTGAACAGAGACACTATAGGAAAATGTCAAAAGTGGTTTTTATGAAACCCCCACATTGTAAGCCTTAAAAAAAAAAAATCACATCACAAAGAGGATGAGTAACCTAGTTCAATTTAATTTCAAAAGGAAACAGCAGATTTAATCAGATGACTTAGAGATATCCTTTGGGGGAGGAAAAGAGGGAAAGGGAAAAAAAGATTTAAAAGTTACACAATAACCTTTTTTTTTTTTTTTTTTTTTTTTTACCTTAACACTTGCATCTCTTCTGAGGAGTTCTGTACTTCATCTCGAAGTCTGTGCCATCGGAGCAAAGCCTTCAACTCCTGCTGCTCCTTAGCTTCATCATGTGATAGCTGTTTATTATACAAAAACAATCAAACAAATAAAATAAACAACAACAACAAAACCCAGTCATTATTTGTTGTTCCCATCTCCCCCCTCCCCAACCTTGGTCCATAGTTTTTTGAGGGTATATTTCCCCTTGTTTCAAACCAAAGCAGTAGTTTGGAAAGGTAAAATAACATAAGGCAGGCCAAAAGGGAGCCTGTGTCTGAGGACTAAGATAGCAATGCTTTCTTAATCCCCAGGGAATGGGCAGTGAGATGGTGAGATGAATATGTGGCACAGTACCTGACATCCACTGCCTGACTCTTGACTTCATTATCCACACCAAGGTGCCATCTGTGGCCTGATTCCATCATCCCTTTCCTTTCTTTGTCTTCCTGTGTTGAATGGGGAAAGGCCCTTCCATTTCCTTTCTACTTTCCTAAATCTTATTTTTTGAAGAACTGTTTACAGTGGAACTGGCTAATGAAACCCAGACTATTTTGTTTGCATATAAACCAGAGAACTTTTACAGCCTGCATTCATTATGGAAAAAGGCTGGCTGCTCCATCACCCTGCCCCATTACTTCAACCTCGGCAGCAGTCATTATGATGCACTATGCTATACACTTATAATCTTGCTAATGGATAGTAACAGAATTGTCTGTTGGTAAAGAAAAAAATTCCTAACATTTAGAGGCAAATATTTTCTCATTGTTTCATAAACTTCTGGAAATAAAAGCTTCCCTAATCCTCCAAAATGGGCATTTGTTATCCATTAGCTTTGACACAGTGTTATTTGAACTCTATTCTGCTTTTGCCAAATTTGGCACTTCAAGTACAGTAGTAAGAAAAGGTGGTAAAATTATAAAATTAAAAGAGATTAATAAGGAATAAGGGAGAGAAAGGGATGGGGTGGGGAAGAGAGAGAGAGGGGGAGAGAGAGAGAGAGAGAGAGAGAGAGAGAGACAGAGAGAGAGAGAGAGAGAGAGAGAGAGAGAGAGAGAGAGAGAGGGAAGTAGAGAGAGTTGCCCTTTAGTTCTGGTGCCAAAGAGTTAGGTAGTTGTAGACAGTCCTATCCTACCTGGAGATACAGTTGCGATGCAGAGTAGATCACGCTATATGGTGTCATATATGTTAAATGACATATAACACAACTTGTCTGTCTCTCTCACCCATTCTACACATTCACTCATGAGGAGCTCAAAGAAGGATTGTGGTAATAGTTGAGAAATATACAGAGTACGTTGGTAGGGCAGAATGGAAAAAGTGCTAGATTTGGGAACCTGAGGAACTGGGTTCATTTTCTGGCTCTGCCACTTATAACCTGTTTGACCTTGGGTGGGTCACTACCTCTCAAGGCCTCAGTTTCCACATTTGTAAAATGAGGTAGTTGGACACAATGATCTCTTATAGCTCTAAATTTAATCTTAGTGGGACATCAAAGATCTCTTATGCAGTTGGAAGATAGTTCTGCACTTGTCTCCCCATGGATCTCTTGCCCTTATGCCTATCTGGATGAGACTGAATAGTTTCTTTTTACTTTTTCTCTAAAAGTTTCTGGCAAGATGTCTCTTCACATTTTCCTGTGGTAGTTTTTCACGAGCCCAGCAGTAAGCCATAATTCCTTATTGGCACTTTTCATTCTCAAGGTGCCTTGCCATGCTAAATGTTCTCTGATAAAAATTCCAAGAAGGCCTCCAAAAACTAGTGGTGGGAGTCCTTTGCTGATATTCCATAAAAGCTCATCTCCCCAGTTTTGGAAGCCATCAAATCTAAGCAATACCTGAAAAAGAATCATCACATTAACCCTTCATAATAGTAGCCAACCAACTTTTACTTAAAGATCTCTAGTGAGAGGGAAATCACTGCCTTCCAGAGCAATTAGGATGTTTCCCTCTTTTGCTCTCAGGTCGGCTATCAGGGATCTGATAGAACAAGTTTAATCCTCGTTTCCCCATTATAGCCATTCAAATACTTGAAGACTATCATATGCCCTCATAGCCCTTAAGTTTTCTATTTTCCAAGTTAAATGGAACATAGAATCATCTTTCAGTCTTGCACTATCCATCTGCCCTCCTGTGATTAGAATTCAGCTTATCAGTGTTTTCTTAAAATCTGAAGCCCAATAATTAATACATACTCCAGAAATGACCTCACTAAAGCAGCATACAGGAGGACCATTAGCCACTTTTTTATTCATGGCAGATTAAGATAGAATTGGAATTCTTTGCTGTCACAGGTACCATGTTGATTCAGGCTGAATTTATAGTCCACTAACCCCACAGATCTTTTTCAGAAGAATTGTTGTCTAGTCACACTTCCCATATTCTAGATCTAAAACACAAAAAACAAAACTCAGATGTAAAACTTTAAATTAATTCTCATATTCAATTATTGCTCTGTAAGAAACGACCAACAGGACAATTTCAGAAAGGCCTGGAGAGACTTGCCTGAACTGATGCTGAGTGAAATGAGCAGAACCAGGAGATCGTTGTACACGGCAACAACAGTACTATATGAGGATCAGTTCTAATGGACATGACTCTCTTCAACAATGAAATGCTTCAAACCAATTACAACTGTTCAGTGAAGAGAGCCATATACACCCAGAGAGAGGGATGTGAAATGTGGACCACAACATAACATTTCCATGTTCTCTATTGATGTTTGCTTGCATTATATTTCCTTTATTCGATTATTCTCTCTTATAGGTACGATTTCTCCTGAACAAAAAAATGATGTGTGGCAATAACTATACATATATTCGATTTAAGTATTCTAACATAATTATCATGTAGTGGATATCCTGCCATCTAGGGGAGGGGTGGGGAGTAGGGGGGAAAAATTTGTAACAGAAAGCTTTGTAAGGGTTAATGATTAGGAATTACCCATACATATGTTTTGCAAATAAAAAGTATTAATAAAATAAAAAAATAAATAAAGCAAAAAAAAAATTCTTATATTCATAGGTCTGGCCAAATGTACTAGCTTGATAGGATTATTCTGCATCCTGATTAGGTCATCTACAATCCTTTTTAGCTTTGTGTTATCTGCAAATTTGATAAACATATCTCCTATGCCTTTCTTCAAATCATTCATAAACATCCACAAAACATTCATTAAACAGCACAAGGCCAAGCATAGATCTCTGAGGAATATTACCCCCTTCCAAGATCACACCCAAACATTAATGACTAATAGTCATTCAACCAGTTCTTAATCCCACCTAATTGTACTGCTGTTCAACTCACAGTGCTCCATTTTCCCACAAGCCTGAGAGACTTTGCCAAATTCCCTTCTAAAACTGAATTAAGTCATATTTGTAGCATGTTCTTGATCTACCAGTCCAGTAATCCTGTCAAAAAAGAAATTATCCTTAATGTAAAGCTAGGGCCTGATTAGTGCAAATAATGAATCCCCTGAGTGACTGCATTATTTACATTTGTCTTGCATAATTCCACTGGACTGGAACCAATGACCATATTTTACAGAATTACAACTTTAAATAACACGAATTCAAATACATGATACCTTCTGAAAGGATTCATTATTCTTACTAATTGGGACTTAGCTAGTCTTACTATCTATGATTCCTATGTCATTTTCTAAACATTCATAAAGTATCTCTTTAAGAAAATTTTAGAAAAAAAATAAATAAAAATAAAAAGATTTTAGAATTTTGCCAGAAATTGAAGCCTCTTGCTCTGTATTTTGCAGAATCCATTTTTCTTTCCCTTTTGTGAAAATTTAGACAGCATTTGTCCTTATCCAATTCTGTGATGCATAACTTTCCTGATAATTTTTCAAAAATCAATGATAGTAACTCAATAATCATAGAAATC
The DNA here is from genome assembly GCA_023553655.1 of Myrmecobius fasciatus. Taxonomy (NCBI): domain Eukaryota; kingdom Metazoa; phylum Chordata; class Mammalia; order Dasyuromorphia; family Myrmecobiidae; genus Myrmecobius; species Myrmecobius fasciatus. The sequence goes on along the minus strand of JAJPUD010019477.1, from coordinate 8,792 downwards.
AGTTCTTCAAATACGCTAATGTAATTATTCTTGGCCAGATGACTTGTACTCATTAAGGGAGGTGAGGGGTTTGCTCTGTCTATGAGTTATTTTTATTCTTTTCTTTTTAGTCCAAAGATTTCACCTTGGCAAAGAAAAAGGAAGTAAAATAAAAACCGAGCAGTTCTTCATCCCCTCCAGTCTGTTATTATCTTAGCCTTCTTTTTTCTATTGTAGCTTTAAAAAATTAAAGATAAAATTCATTTTTGTCAACCTAAACTTTCTTTACTGGTCTCAGCTCATTCTGAGTTTTACTATTTCTGATACTAATCTTACATGACCACATCATCCTCCATTGTATGCTCTTGATTCAAATTTTTGTAAGTTTTAAAATGTTAAGTAAGTTGATGAGTCCCTTGAACATCCAAATCAATTTCTTTAGATGCCACTGTCTCCCTCCCACATAATTTTTTTTCTCCTCATTAGCATTATTCCATGAAGTATCTTCAGAAATTAAATTTTAAAACCTTCTTATCTCTCTTTGGCTAATTTTACCTGCAGGATTTTAATTCATTAGCTCTAAAATATCATTTCTATTTGAACCCTTTGAAATCTGCTCTCCCAGTTCATGTCACATCATGCCCAGTTTTCTTTATCAGAAATTCTAAGACGTCTATAATAGAGATTCTTGTCTCATATTTTATAGGAAAAAAAAATGAGGCTACATTCACAAACTCCTTATCTTCTCTTTCTCATCTCCTAATACTCAAATTCTTCCTGCTATTATCTTCCTCAGCCCTTTCACATGAAGAGGTGACCTTACACCTTGCCAAAAAGGAATTGCTACTCCTTGGACCAGTAATCCTATTTGATCCCATCTCTTTCCCTTCCCCTTTATTATTCTCACTTTATTAATTCTCTTCAATCCCTTCTTATCTCCTGGCTTTTTCCCTATTGTTTACAGACATATCCTTATTTCCCCCATCTTTAAAAAACCCTCACTTGATCCTTCCATTTTCTAACTAAAATACGATATCTTCATCTTCTGTTTTTGTGGTTAATCACCTTGAAAAGGCCATCTCTGATGTCTTTCTCCTCTTCTCTTACTCTCTTTTTATTTATCCTTTAGAATCTGGCTTCTAATCTTACTGTTCCATTGAATCCGTTCTTTCTAAGGCTATTGGTAATCTCTTAGTTGTCAAATTCAGGGGCATTTTCTCAATCCTCATTCTTTCCAACCTCTCTATAGCCTTTGACACTGTTGATTACCCCTTTTTCCTTTATATTTTCTAGGTTTCTAAGGCAACATTCTCTCTGGTACTCCTCCTACCTATCTGACCACTCCTTCTAGCACCAAGCACACAGTGCAAGTCACATAGTAAACACTTAATAGATATATATCGACTGACTGGTCATTCTCTTAGAAGGTTTCCACAATTTCCTCTTAAACAATCAATTTTTCCTTCTTCTTAGGAATCAGAGACCAAATATGATTTCCTTTGTAGGTTCTTCTAGCTTTTGAAGAATCATTAAGTTAAGACAAGAAATTATTTGCTGCTCTGATTTTGGCAGAAGGCCAATTCCAGTAAATGTCTGAATAACTGTAATCCTATCACTCTTATGTTAAGGCTATATGACAGTCTTGCAAGCTGTTCCTTAAATTTATTGTTTATATTCTCCTTCTGCCCAGGTGGTCTATGATGTACTCTGATGGTGATATCACTTTTGTTTTCACCTTAGTTGATTTTTAGCCAAATGCTATTCACCATGTTTCCTTCAGGTTCCTGGATTTCCTCACATGAGTACATCTTTTTAATACATAATGCTACTTTACTTCTCCATTGTACTTTTCTTTTAAACAAAATATGTGCTTGCAGAATTATATTCCCAATAAAGGTCTCATTCTCAGTGATACGCAGAAGATCAAATATTGCTTATTAAACAACCATACTTTGTGGATTTGTGGAGAAACAGCTGAAGCCTTGGCTCCTACTGAATGAGATGATAAAGCTAAAAAGTATTACAAAGTTTAAAGCCCTAAATGTGTTATTGCTATTATTTATCATCATTCTCTTATTCTTCTCCTTTTCAACAGAATTTAGATAGAAATGGTCCTGGGAAAAGTTGTCCTGCTATTTTGTATTTTGTTTTTTTTTTTTTTATAATTTTGAATGTGTTATGAAGATTATTGCACAGGTTTATACAATAACTGCCTTTGGTTCACCTGTCAGTTCTGGCAAAGCATCAAGTCAATTCCAGTTGCATATAGGATAGAAGGAATTTCTACAGGTTTAAAAATTCTTTTCTTCTTTTAGATTTCTATATTTTGAAATTTTTTTTGCTTATTTCATGTAGCTTTAAGGTTATGAATATTTGGTATAGTGACATTTATTAAAAACATTATTCTCCTAGATCAGATGGCATATTCCTATAACTTCTGCTGCTGGGCATGCGGAAGTCAGTGGATCTACTGAGCCTTGACTTCTTAGATGCAGTGAGCTAAGTTTACAGGATATCCACACTAAGTCCCTTACCAGAATGGTAAGTTCTCAGGAATTGGGAGCAGCAGGGTACCTAAGAGTGGGGTAAACTGGCACAGGATAGAAAAGTCCCATGGTACCTTTCTGGGACTGGGCTTGTGAATGGCTACTGTACTACTCTGGGTGAGGAAGGGAGATCTAATCTCAAATAACTTGGGCAGCCCGTAGCGCAGTAGATGCAATGTTGGGCCTGAAGTCAGGAGGACATGATTTCAAATCCTTCCTCAGACACTGTGTGATCCTGGAACTGAATTTCTGTTTGCCTCAAATTCCTCATCTGTAAAAATGGGAATAATAACAGTATCCATCTCCCAGGACTGTTATAAGGACATAATGAGAGAACTTTGTAAAAGCCCCTTATAAACCTTAAAGCCCTATGTAAATGACAGCTAAAGATAATAATAATTAATAATAATAATAATAGCAACAAAATGAAAATAGTCATGGACATATGACAGATATGAAAACAGATACAACGATTGCAGAAATCCCTGACATAATATATCACAACATTGTTCTTACTTGTTTATAAATCAGCATCAACTCTGAGTGATTATTAGCAATAATTACATCTCTGATAATGTCCTTTTTATAGCATAGTTTACATGTTGAATGATGAAAGATGTTTTGATACCTGTATTTCAATCAGTGGATAAGCATTTATTAAATACCTTTTATGGGTCAGCCACTATGCCAGACATTGGGAAAATATAGAAGGATGAATTTGAACTCAAAAGGAATTTATATTCTATCAGAGATATGTATAGTATATGTGTTGTCTGTTAGTTTGTAAACGCACTTCTAGTACATAATTTTACTACCAAATCCTGTCTTACTGGGTATCCAATAGGTGCTAAATGTTTATATGCTATAGTGATGAGTTGCATAATCTGTACTGATCACTAATTTGAAGCTCTTTTAAAAATAATAATCAACCTGAATTTTCTGGTGAAGATTATCCTGAACTGCTGTCATAACCCCTTCCATTTCAGTAATAATCCATATGATTTGGCCATTTCTTTGATGTTTATTTGTTAACCAATTGCTTGCATTGCTATTATTGTTTTCTCCTTTCTCTCCTTTTTTGAGGATTCAGATTTCTGTTTGAATAAAAATGGTTGTTATCTTGCAAGTATTCTTTTATATTTAATATTCTGTGAATTGTATAAAATGTCATAATACAACTGCTTTTTGTAATTGGATAAAAGTATTAGGAAGTATGCTTATCCTCTAGGCTTACTTCAAGCAACTTTAGGATAACTCTAGTAGCAGATAGGATAACAGGGTTGATATATAACTAATCTTATTCCCACATGATTTTGATTTCTTCTGCTAGGTCTCTATGTTATAAAAACTTTTTATTTCACATAGATTGAAGAGTATGAGTATATTGTTGCTATGGTTCCTTTTTTAGATACTGTTTTCTGTACATTTTTGGGCATCTCAACTGCGATTATTCTCCCTATGATGCAACTGGCTACTTTCTTTGAAATTTCATTTGAATAGATTTGTGAGACTCCAGTCAAATTCATCCTAAATAGTTCGTGTTATGTACATCTCTGTGATCTAGAAACCCAAATGTCATTCTCAATACCATCTTTTTAACCATTTCTTCCCTTTCCATATCTGCTTTTCTCTTCTAAAATCCTTATCTTTGACTGACTGACTCCTTGTATCTTCTAAAACCCTGAGTTTATTAACCAAGACATCATAACATTTAGTAAATCTTTTTTAGGTTTCTTCTGGAAATTTCATTTTTTACTCACATGAATCACCAGAGATGGTAGTCACCTAGCTGACAAATATTGAGAGGTTGCCAGTCACATCTTGACACAGCATACCTCTCTATTATTAAGTTGACAAGGAATAATAACAGCTGATGTTTATATAACACTTTGAAGTTTTCAGTTATATACATGATCTCATTTGAGCCTTACAACACTATGAGACAGATACTATATATAATTCCCTTGTCCTGCCCTAAGTTTCAGGTTCCTGAGATGTTTAGTGACTCCCATAGGATATACACACAGGATCCTATGTATATATATCATATATATATATATATATACATATATATATATATCAAGGATTATTGGGAAATGCATCTGGGTCTGTTTCACACCATGTAAATGCTCATGGCTAGACCATGTTGATACTCCTTTAATAAGAAGTACCACTTCAACCTGTAACTTCTTCCTCTGGACTCTTGCTAGATTATCTCTCATCCTAAAGTAACTGAGGAGCCACATTGGCATTCCTTAAAGTATAAACAGCTGATTCTTCTTCAGCATATCTAGTTCCCTACTATGTAATAAAAGCCTCATTTCAGTTTCTTAGCATCAAGTGTCAGTAGTTTTTTTTTCTTCTTGGGGTCATTTTTTCTACCCTCCAACCTTCTCACATAGGTCAGGATTTTCCCTTTGCACTAAGGGTTTCTCTGTCATATACAACCCCTTGTACTGTATGGACATGTAATAATTAGTAAGTAACTAGAATATCATTAAAAACAAGTGGTACTGTAACCAAGAAGTATTTTAACATTTATCTATCTATCTATCTATCTATCTATCTATCTATCTATCTATCTATTTATTTATTACTTTAAAAAATGGGAATGGTACTTAAGAGAGTATTCTTTTGGGAAGAACTTTTTTAAGGGAAGATTTTACTAACTGTTCTATCACAGAATATCACCAATGCTATTATCATCATGATCGGGCAGTATTTATTGGACTACAATGACAGACAAAGTATTAAACATGTAGAAATAAGGCTGGTCTCAAAGCTACTTTCTCCTGAGATGGATGGTATCACACATACGCACCTTTTGGGCTTCAGTCCAAAATACATCTTCCAAATGAGTGGCAAACCCTTCACTTAACCATTCTTCAGTCCAATCTCGAGCCCCAATTGCTAAACCAAACCAGGCATGAGCAATTTCATGGCAAAGGCGTGTTCCACAGAGATGGCTTCCTCCAGGTAAGACACTCTGAGACAGGAAGATGATGTGTGGGCTGTATATAGTGAAGGACAAAATACATTACACTCCTGTTAGAACCTGCATCTCATGTCTATATTAAATATGTATGCCTTATTAGCCTTGTCAACCTATTATTACTACATGCATGTTAGATCATGACAAATACTTTGTAGCTCAGATTTTTTTTAGAAATAAGACTGCAGTTTGCTCCTTGGCAGTGATTCAGGCTAACATTTCTGCCAAGCAGTGGTATCAGTCATCAAATAACTATTACCTATAATATGTAACCTAAACCAAAGTTTTACATTTTAAAAATTATAAGGTTGATTTAGTTCTGCATCCACTGAAATCTGGACAGTAAAAAGAAAGGCAGGTATGAATGCATGACTATCAAATGGATGATCAAGGATCCTTAAGCCAAAAAAAGGCAATTTTTGTTGTTGTTAGTGATTTTTTTTAAGAGAAGTCTTATAGAGTAAAAGGAAAAATAAGAAAAAAATGGTAAAGAAAATTTCCATTTTACATTGGGGATGGTTATCAACTTGACAAACTAACAAACAGGTGCTCCAGAATATGTGAACTTTCCAAAAACACACATGAAGACCAACTCTATATAAAGAAAGCATTTTCAAGTGTACTCTATCATTTGACCAAAAACATTTCTCCCATCTGTGTATGTATATCCACATGATATAAGAAGGATAAGACAGGCAAAACTGTGTGTTAACCCGTACAAGTGTGGAAGAGAGGCCCCAACACCTGGATCAGACTTCTAGGTTTGTTGAAACCTTTACAAGTTATATATTCTTATCTGTAATACTTTGAATATCCTGATTGGAAGCAGAGGTGGGGTGGATGAAAGGAGAAAATGAAGAGAGAAGGTTCAGGAGTTGATTTCAATAGGGTAACTTTATTCTCATTTACGCACAACTCTTTTACAACCCCCTAGGAAGCATGTGGTCTAAACTATCTCCCCTCAATAGGCAGAACAAAGCAGTTTAGATACATTCCCATGTTAAGAAATTAAGCCCACATCTGTGTGCATGGGTTATTTCCTTCAGAAGACATGTGTTTGCTATCATTTAGACCCTGCCCAAGTCAACACTGTTTGGCAGTTTCTCCCTCACTCCTTTGCTTATGATTAAGGAAAACCCCACCTCTATTTCCTTTGCAACAAGTCCAACCATTCAGATCTGAGAGTTCAATGGAAAATATATTTGGGTGTGCCAAAATAGGTAAACCCAGATTTGAAACAATAATAGTGCCTGCATGCAAATGAAGCACAATTAACTAGGATCACAGATTTCGCCAGAAAAGACTAAAAGTACAGGGAGGAAAGTCAAGGACAAAAGGAGCAAGAATAAACAGCACCTCCTCAAATCCTGCCAAGAGTAAGGCAGATTAAAAGGAGAGAAAAAAGTTAAAAGAAAAGAAAATGAAGTGAGGCAGAGAAATGACCCACCTTTTTTATTGAGAAAAACACTTCTGTTGAGGAGCTTTACTGTACAGTGCGAGTATATCACTTTGGTCATTTTTAAGAAAATGACCCCTAGCTCTGACATGTACAATGCTAAAAGGGAAAACCACAGAAATGCACCAAGTAAATAACATTCCAGACATACTGCTGGCAGTATTTTGTCCTTCTGGCTAAACAAAACATGAGCAACTTCATGCCTTATAAACAGACTTATAAAAGAGCCTGAATTGTTAAGTATCAACTAGACATATAGATATACGGTCCTAATGTACACAAAAGATATTATGTCTATGTTATTATTTTTAATACAAAACCAATATACATAATAATTACTAAAAAATCTCTGCAATTTTTTTATGTTAAAAAAAACCCATCACCCTAATGTTCAAGTGTAACCTTTATGCTGTTTTCTTTTTCCCTCCCAGCACTTAAAAAAAATGTGTGAAAATATGTTTGTGAAAATATTAAAATCTTCAAGTGCCCAAAGGAGTGTACCAAAGCTGGAGCTATGTGGGTGTAATTTCATTTTCCAACTTTTAAAACATTTTTTAACAGAAATCATCTTTTAAAAGTCATAAGATTTTAGATTTGGAAGGGATCTTAGGGACAATTTAGCAATCGCCTCTACCAGCTCTACTCACTTTACAAATGAGGAAAGCAAGATTCAGACAGGTTAAATGACAGGTTAAGAAAACCTTAATGTTCTTTTTCCCTGCCATTAAGCTTCTTGGTAACAATACACTAAAACATTGCCATTTCAGTATGAGTCAGAACCATGGAATTCATAGATCCTGAATTTGAAGGGACTTCAGTAATTATCTAAATTATCTAAAGTTTCATTCATTCATTCAATAAGCATTTACTAGTATCCGGTATGTGCCCACTTCTATGCTGGATGCTGGATATACAAAGAAAAAAATAAAAGTTCCTCTTCTCAAGGAGTTTACATGGAGAAACAATATGTGTCAGTGAGTAAAATCACAATAGTGAAGAGGCACATTTTGTTGCATTCATTCTTGTATAGTTTTTTTTGAAAACTGAATACATGGGAGAAAGTCAGCACTCAAATCAAGCCTTAAAGGGGGAGAAGATGTAGTGCTTGAAATACTTAAATGAATACAGAAAAACTTTGTGCACCATTCAGATCCTTTGTTTCCTTTTTGATATTCACATGAATGAGCCCAAAAACAACTAAGGCAGGACTTGGAATATTAAAAAATACCCATAAATCCTCAAAAATACCCATGGACACCCAAACACCACCATAGGAAGAAACTGGATCAAATCCTCAACTATTGTACCAAATCTTTTTCTTTCTTTCCTTCTTCTGAACACAAAGATCCTGGATTTGCCTGTTATAGCCTCGCTTTTCTGGACCCTCTTAGTATTGTCTTCTGTGAAATGAGGAGTGGTAGATTACATAAATCTCTAAATTTGCTTATATTGCTTTTGATAGGGTTTAAGACTCATAGATTCCTTTGGAATAGGAACTTTCTGAGGAGAGTGATGTCCCAAATCCTCCAGTTTCCAATATTTTTTCCCCAATGGTAAGCACGTGTGTGATAAACTTGTAGTTGTTACATTTCTCTTGGCAGAATGCATTTCTTATCATACAAACTAAAAGATGAAATGAGATTTTTAAAAAATTGATATTGACTCTTATTCTTCATGACTGATACCTAAATCCTGTGCTTTACACATAGCTGATACATAACATTTTCTGAGATGCTGAAATTTAAGACATTTCTTATTTAAACAAAATTTTCTCTCTCTCTCTCTCTCTCTCTCTCTCTCTCTCTCTCTCTCTCTCTCT
>JAJPUD010019476.1:0-15328 GCA_023553655.1 Myrmecobius fasciatus | reverse complement strand
AATTGTCTCAAACCAGTTCCAGTTGTTCACTGAAGAAAACCATATACACCCAGAAAGAGGGACATGAAATATGGACCACAATGTAACATTTTCATGATCTCTGTTGACATCTGCTTGCACTGTGTTGCCTTTCTCTGATTCTTTTTTTTCTTGTAGATAGGATATTTCTTGCATAACTTGTCAAGCATTTCAACATTATTAACATGTAGTGGACTTCCTGCCATCTAGGGGAGGGGAGGGGACTGGGGGTAAAATTTGTATTGGAAAGCTTTGTAAAGATCAAGGTTGGGGAACTACCCATACATATGTTATACAAATAAAAAGCTTAAAATAAAATTAAAAAAAAAATTAAAAAAAATGCTTAGGTTCTAGTTAGCACAGAGGGAAATGGTAGCTGAATGGAGAGAACACTGGGTCTGGAATTGGTAAGATGAGTATTCAAATCTTAGCTTAGGCACTGACTGGCTGCATGGTCCTGGCCAAGTCACTTAACCTCAGATTGCCTGAAAAAAGTGTGACAGCAATCACTTGAGAAAGAAATGTCAAACTATGAAGCATTTGCCAAGAAAACACCATGGACAACTATGTTCTATGGATCAGGAACATCAAAATTAATTAGCATAAATTCATACAAAAACAATTCCTGTACACTTAGACAACAAATGTCCAACTATGTTTGCTATATTCTCTAGCTTAAAACTATTTTATTCTTTTATGCTAATCTTCAAAATGAGCAGGCAATAATAATAACTTGATATTTTTATAGTTTTAAAGTTTTGCATAGCACCTTACATACATTATTTCATTTGGCAGTTACAAACCCCGTGAGATAGGTAGTAAAGATATTATTGTCCCCATTTTATATATGAGGAAACTAAGACTCAAAAGTCTAAGTGATGTGGTCTAGCAATTGTCAGGAATGATGTGAACTCTAATCCTGTTTCCACTGACAATCTTATCACACATACAAAGGAAGATCAAATTCCTGGTACTATTTTTTATCTTGTCAGCATGACTAAGGCTTCCTCAGCTCACCAAATCAGATAAAGGACCCTTCCTTCCCACTAGACACATTCTTATCCTACAAATTTGGTCCTTTATGGCCAAAGCATCTTCATTATCCTGTATCTGTATACACTATTTCCTGCTGTCCCATTATGCAGTTGCTAACATAGACATGGGGTGCATACAGGTTTGTTCTTCACTAGGAATTCTCCCTAACTCTTTAGACCCCACCCTTACTCAGAATTCCCTTCCCTCATAACCATTAATTAATCATTTTGATTAGCTAGTATTTCTTTTTACAAAAATAAAAGGCTATGATAATGCCTTTATGTGAGTTTTTCATATTTTAAACACCTCTCAGAATCTGGTGCTTCATCTTAAGTACTTTGCCCAATTTGACAATAAAAATCAGAGCTCTGTCTTAAACTCAAATATGGGAATTAAAAGAACCAGGAGGGGCTGAATTTTCTTGCAAATTTTGTCTTAATAAGCATGGACTCATCATACTCTACAAGAGAATTCAAAGTTTGATCCTTTTATTATATCCCAGAAGTTAGAGAGGGCTGAGACATTAAATTCTAATACTTTTGTTTCTAGAATACAATGCAACAAACTGAGTGCCACAGAAGTGAAAATAGAATAGACATGTTGAAAAAAATGGTAGAGCAGTGGCTTCTGTACGTTGGTGAAAATATAAAAGGGCCTTTGCTAAATGTGCCTTGCCAGTGGCCAGTGAGAATTTGTAGGACAGAAAAGAGTTTAAAATTAAACTGTATGGCCCCGTTTACTTTTTACAAAATCCTGATTATTGAGTTCAGCCCACACAACCCTGGACCAGAAAGCTAGGTCAGCTATTCTTGCTGTTAGGGCAACCACAGCCACCTTAGAGGGAGAGGGAGAAAGGTCTCTGGCCACCACTTAGTTGTTCCAGCCAAAGACACAGACTCTCAGATAACTGTCTATCTGTCCCACATCTAATTCTATTGAAGGAAATGAAAACTTAGAGAAGAAAGAAAAAGAGAGGCGAGACAATCCTTATCTGATCAAAGAAGCTAGGGCAATCTAGAAAAAGAAAATGTGGAATACTGTTGGTTCGAATTAAACAGGAGGTGAGCAGAAGCCTAAACTCTGGTTTCTGCTGGGAGTTATCCAAGACAAAATACCCCTTGAAACTAACATCTGTTATTACTCAACATATTTTTGAATCAATATTTTTCTAAAGATTTTTTTTTTCTTTTGGTTGCAAAGCATTACTGTCTGCCAGTCCCTCACAATCTATTCTTTCACATGCTTTAGCATAAAGTGACTATTAGAACCTCAAACAAGGATCATTGGTCAGGAAGCGACCTCTCACTATTTCCTGAACAGAGACACTATAGGAAAATGTCAAAAGTGGTTTTTATGAAACCCCCACATTGTAAGCCTTAAAAAAAAAAAAATCACATCACAAAGAGGATGAGTAACCTAGTTCAATTTAATTTCAAAAGGAAACAGCAGATTTAATCAGATGACTTAGAGATATCCTTTGGGGGAGGAAAAGAGGGAAAGGGAAAAAAAGATTTAAAAGTTACACAATAACCTTTTTTTTTTTTTTTTTTTTTTTTTACCTTAACACTTGCATCTCTTCTGAGGAGTTCTGTACTTCATCTCGAAGTCTGTGCCATCGGAGCAAAGCCTTCAACTCCTGCTGCTCCTTAGCTTCATCATGTGATAGCTGTTTATTATACAAAAACAATCAAACAAATAAAATAAACAACAACAACAAAACCCAGTCATTATTTGTTGTTCCCATCTCCCCCCTCCCCAACCTTGGTCCATAGTTTTTTGAGGGTATATTTCCCCTTGTTTCAAACCAAAGCAGTAGTTTGGAAAGGTAAAATAACATAAGGCAGGCCAAAAGGGAGCCTGTGTCTGAGGACTAAGATAGCAATGCTTTCTTAATCCCCAGGGAATGGGCAGTGAGATGGTGAGATGAATATGTGGCACAGTACCTGACATCCACTGCCTGACTCTTGACTTCATTATCCACACCAAGGTGCCATCTGTGGCCTGATTCCATCATCCCTTTCCTTTCTTTGTCTTCTTGTGTTGAATGGGGAAAGGCCCTTCCATTTCCTTTCTACTTTCCTAAATCTTATTTTTTGAAGAACTGTTTACAGTGGAACTGGCTAATGAAACCCAGACTATTTTGTTTGCATATAAACCAGAGAACTTTTACAGCCTGCATTCATTATGGAAAAAGGCTGGCTGCTCCATCACCCTGCCCCATTACTTCAACCTCGGCAGCAGTCATTATGATGCACTATGCTATACACTTATAATCTTGCTAATGGATAGTAACAGAATTGTCTGTTGGTAAAGAAAAAAATTCCTAACATTTAGAGGCAAATATTTTCTCATTGTTTCATAAACTTCTGGAAATAAAAGCTTCCCTAATCCTCCAAAATGGGCATTTGTTATCCATTAGCTTTGACACAGTGTTATTTGAACTCTATTCTGCTTTTGCCAAATTTGGCACTTCAAGTACAGTAGTAAGAAAAGGTGGTAAAATTATAAAATTAAAAGAGATTAATAAGGAATAAGGGAGAGAAAGGGATGGGGTGGGGAAGAGAGAGAGAGGGGGAGAGAGAGAGAGAGAGAGAGAGAGAGAGAGACAGAGAGAGAGAGAGAGAGAGAGAGAGAGAGAGAGAGAGAGAGAGGGAAGTAGAGAGAGTTGCCCTTTAGTTCTGGTGCCAAAGAGTTAGGTAGTTGTAGACAGTCCTATCCTACCTGGAGATACAGTTGCGATGCAGAGTAGATCACGCTATATGGTGTCATATATGTTAAATGACATATAACACAACTTGTCTGTCTCTCTCACCCATTCTACACATTCACTCATGAGGAGCTCAAAGAAGGATTGTGGTAATAGTTGAGAAATATACAGAGTACGTTGGTAGGGCAGAATGGAAAAAGTGCTAGATTTGGGAACCTGAGGAACTGGGTTCATTTTCTGGCTCTGCCACTTATAACCTGTTTGACCTTGGGTGGGTCACTACCTCTCAAGGCCTCAGTTTCCACATTTGTAAAATGAGGTAGTTGGACACAATGATCTCTTATAGCTCTAAATTTAATCTTAGTGGGACATCAAAGATCTCTTATGCAGTTGGAAGATAGTTCTGCACTTGTCTCCCCATGGATCTCTTGCCCTTATGCCTATCTGGATGAGACTGAATAGTTTCTTTTTACTTTTTCTCTAAAAGTTTCTGGCAAGATGTCTCTTCACATTTTCCTGTGGTAGTTTTTCACGAGCCCAGCAGTAAGCCATAATTCCTTATTGGCACTTTTCATTCTCAAGGTGCCTTGCCATGCTAAATGTTCTCTGATAAAAATTCCAAGAAGGCCTCCAAAAACTAGTGGTGGGAGTCCTTTGCTGATATTCCATAAAAGCTCATCTCCCCAGTTTTGGAAGCCATCAAATCTAAGCAATACCTGAAAAAGAATCATCACATTAACCCTTCATAATAGTAGCCAACCAACTTTTACTTAAAGATCTCTAGTGAGAGGGAAATCACTGCCTTCCAGAGCAATTAGGATGTTTCCCTCTTTTGCTCTCAGGTCGGCTATCAGGGATCTGATAGAACAAGTTTAATCCTCGTTTCCCCATTATAGCCATTCAAATACTTGAAGACTATCATATGCCCTCATAGCCCTTAAGTTTTCTATTTTCCAAGTTAAATGGAACATAGAATCATCTTTCAGTCTTGCACTATCCATCTGCCCTCCTCTGATTAGAATTCAGCTTATCAGTGTTTTCTTAAAATCTGAAGCCCAATAATTAATACATACTCCAGAAATGACCTCACTAAAGCAGCATACAGGAGGACCATTAGCCACTTTTTTATTCATGGCAGATTAAGATAGAATTGGAATTCTTTGCTGTCACAGGTACCATGTTGATTCAGGCTGAATTTATAGTCCACTAACCCCACAGATCTTTTTCAGAAGAATTGTTGTCTAGTCACACTTCCCATATTCTAGATCTAAAACACAAAAAACAAAACTCAGATGTAAAACTTTAAATTAATTCTCATATTCAATTATTGCTCTGTAAGAAACGACCAACAGGACAATTTCAGAAAGGCCTGGAGAGACTTGCCTGAACTGATGCTGAGTGAAATGAGCAGAACCAGGAGATCGTTGTACACGGCAACAACAGTACTATATGAGGATCAGTTCTAATGGACATGACTCTCTTCAACAATGAAATGCTTCAAACCAATTACAACTGTTCAGTGAAGAGAGCCATATACACCCAGAGAGAGGGATGTGAAATGTGGACCACAACATAACATTTCCATGTTCTCTATTGATGTTTGCTTGCATTATATTTCCTTTATTCGATTATTCTCTCTTATAGGTACGATTTCTCCTGAACAAAAAAATGATGTGTGGCAATAACTATACATATATTCGATTTAAGTATTCTAACATAATTATCATGTAGTGGATATCCTGCCATCTAGGGGAGGGGTGGGGAGTAGGGGGGAAAAATTTGTAACAGAAAGCTTTGTAAGGGTTAATGATTAGGAATTACCCATACATATGTTTTGCAAATAAAAAGTATTAATAAAATAAAAAAATAAATAAAGCAAAAAAAAAATTCTTATATTCATAGGTCTGGCCAAATGTACTAGCTTGATAGGATTATTCTGCATCCTGATTAGGTCATCTACAATCCTTTTTAGCTTTGTGTTATCTGCAAATTTGATAAACATATCTCCTATGCCTTTCTTCAAATCATTCATAAACATCCACAAAACATTCATTAAACAGCACAAGGCCAAGCATAGATCTCTGAGGAATATTACCCCCTTCCAAGATCACACCCAAACATTAATGACTAATAGTCATTCAACCAGTTCTTAATCCCACCTAATTGTACTGCTGTTCAACTCACAGTGCTCCATTTTCCCACAAGCCTGAGAGACTTTGCCAAATTCCCTTCTAAAACTGAATTAAGTCATATTTGTAGCATGTTCTTGATCTACCAGTCCAGTAATCCTGTCAAAAAAGAAATTATCCTTAATGTAAAGCTAGGGCCTGATTAGTGCAAATAATGAATCCCCTGAGTGACTGCATTATTTACATTTGTCTTGCATAATTCCACTGGACTGGAACCAATGACCATATTTTACAGAATTACAACTTTAAATAACACGAATTCAAATACATGATACCTTCTGAAAGGATTCATTATTCTTACTAATTGGGACTTAGCTAGTCTTACTATCTATGATTCCTATGTCATTTTCCAAACATTCATAAAGTATCTCTTTAAGAAAATTTTAGAAAAAAAATAAATAAAAATAAAAAGATTTTAGAATTTTGCCAGAAATTGAAGCCTCTTGCTCTGTATTTTGCAGAATCCATTTTTCTTTCCCTTTTGTGAAAATTTAGACAGCATTTGTCCTTATCCAATTCTGTGATGCATAACTTTCCTGATAATTTTTCAAAAATCAATGATAGTAACTCAATAATCATAGAAATCAGTTCTTCAAATACGCTAATGTAATTATTCTTGGCCAGATGACTTGTACTCATTAAGGGAGGTGAGGGGTTTGCTCTGTCTATGAGTTATTTTTATTCTGTTCTTTTTAGTCCAAAGATTTCACCTTGGCAAAGAAAAAGGAAGTAAAATAAAAACCGAGCAGTTCTTCATCCCCTCCAGTCTGTTATTATCTTAGCCTTCTTTTTTCTATTGTAGCTTTAAAAAATTAAAGATAAAATTCATTTTTGTCAACCTAAACTTTCTTTACTGGTCTCAGCTCATTCTGAGTTTTACTATTTCTGATACTAATCTTACATGACCACATCATCCTCCATTGTATGCTCTTGATTCAAATTTTTGTAAGTTTTAAAATGTTAAGTAAGTTGATGAGTCCCTTGAACATCCAAATCAATTTCTTTAGATGCCACTGTCTCCCTCCCACATAATTTTTTTTTCTCCTCATTAGCATTATTCCATGAAGTATCTTCAGAAATTAAATTTTAAAACCTTCTTATCTCTCTTTGGCTAATTTTACCTGCAGGATTTTAATTCATTAGCTCTAAAATATCATTTCTATTTGAACCCTTTGAAATCTGCTCTCCCAGTTCATGTCACATCATGCCCAGTTTTCTTTATCAGAAATTCTAAGACGTCTATAATAGAGATTCTTGTCTCATATTTTATAGGAAAAAAAAAATGAGGCTACATTCACAAACTCCTTATCTTCTCTTTCTCATCTCCTAATACTCAAATTCTTCCTGCTATTATCTTCCTCAGCCCTTTCACATGAAGAGGTGACCTTACACCTTGCCAAAAAGGAATTGCTACTCCTTGGACCAGTAATCCTATTTGATCCCATCTCTTTCCCTTCCCCTTTATTATTCTCACTTTATTAATTCTCTTCAATCCCTTCTTATCTCCTGGCTTTTTCCCTATTGTTTACAGACATATCCTTATTTCCCCCATCTTTAAAAAACCCTCACTTGATCCTTCCATTTTCTAACTAAAATACGATATCTTCATCTTCTGTTTTTGTGGTTAATCACCTTGAAAAGGCCATCTCTGATGTCTTTCTCCTCTTCTCTTACTCTCTTTTTATTTATCCTTTAGAATCTGGCTTCTAATCTTACTGTTCCATTGAATCCGTTCTTTCTAAGGCTATTGGTAATCTCTTAGTTGTCAAATTCAGGGGCATTTTCTCAATCCTCATTCTTTCCAACCTCTCTATAGCCTTTGACACTGTTGATTACCCCTTTTTCCTTTATATTTTCTAGGTTTCTAAGGCAACATTCTCTCTGGTACTCCTCCTACCTATCTGACCACTCCTTCTAGCACCAAGCACACAGTGCAAGTCACATAGTAAACACTTAATAGATATATATCGACTGACTGGTCATTCTCTTAGAAGGTTTCCACAATTTCCTCTTAAACAATCAATTTTTCCTTCTTCTTAGGAATCAGAGACCAAATATGATTTCCTTTGTAGGTTCTTCTAGCTTTTGAAGAATCATTAAGTTAAGACAAGAAATTATTTGCTGCTCTGATTTTGGCAGAAGGCCAATTCCAGTAAATGTCTGAATAACTGTAATCCTATCACTCTTATGTTAAGGCTATATGACAGTCTTGCAAGCTGTTCCTTAAATTTATTGTTTATATTCTCCTTCTGCCCAGGTGGTCTATGATGTACTCTGATGGTGATATCACTTTTGTTTTCACCTTAGTTGATTTTTAGCCAAATGCTATTCACCATGTTTCCTTCAGGTTCCTGGATTTCCTCACATGAGTACATCTTTTTAATACATAATGCTACTTTACTTCTCCATTGTACTTTTCTTTTAAACAAAATATGTGCTTGCAGAATTATATTCCCAATAAAGGTCTCATCTCAGTGATACGCAGAAGATCAAATATTGCTTATTAAACAACCATACTTTGTGGATTTGTGGAGAAACAGCTGAAGCCTTGGCTCCTACTGAATGAGATGATAAAGCTAAAAAGTATTACAAAGTTTAAAGCCCTAAATGTGTTATTGCTATTATTTATCATCATTCTCTTATTCTTCTCCTTTTCAACAGAATTTAGATAGAAATGGTCCTGGGAAAAGTTGTCCTGCTATTTTGTATTTTGTTTTTTTTTTTTTTATAATTTTGAATGTGTTATGAAGATTATTGCACAGGTTTATACAATAACTGCCTTTGGTTCACCTGTCAGTTCTGGCAAAGCATCAAGTCAATTCCAGTTGCATATAGGATAGAAGGAATTTCTACAGGTTTAAAAATTCTTTTCTTCTTTTAGATTTCTATATTTTGAAATTTTTTTTGCTTATTTCATGTAGCTTTAAGGTTATGAATATTTGGTATAGTGACATTTATTAAAAACATTATTCTCCTAGATCAGATGGCATATTCCTATAACTTCTGCTGCTGGGCATGCGGAAGTCAGTGGATCTACTGAGCCTTGACTTCTTAGATGCAGTGAGCTAAGTTTACAGGATATCCACACTAAGTCCCTTACCAGAATGGTAAGTTCTCAGGAATTGGGAGCAGCAGGGTACCTAAGAGTGGGGTAAACTGGCACAGGATAGAAAAGTCCCATGGTACCTTTCTGGGACTGGGCTTGTGAATGGCTACTGTACTACTCTGGGTGAGGAAGGGAGATCTAATCTCAAATAACTTGGGCAGCCCGTAGCGCAGTAGATGCAATGTTGGGCCTGAAGTCAGGAGGACATGATTTCAAATCCTTCCTCAGACACTGTGTGATCCTGGAACTGAATTTCTGTTTGCCTCAAATTCCTCATCTGTAAAAATGGGAATAATAACAGTATCCATCTCCCAGGACTGTTATAAGGACATAATGAGAGAACTTTGTAAAAGCCCCTTATAAACCTTAAAGCCCTATGTAAATGACAGCTAAAGATAATAATAATTAATAATAATAATAATAGCAACAAAATGAAAATAGTCATGGACATATGACAGATATGAAAACAGATACAACGATTGCAGAAATCCCTGACATAATATATCACAACATTGTTCTTACTTGTTTATAAATCAGCATCAACTCTGAGTGATTATTAGCAATAATTACATCTCTGATAATGTCCTTTTTATAGCATAGTTTACATGTTGAATGATGAAAGATGTTTTGATACCTGTATTTCAATCAGTGGATAAGCATTTATTAAATACCTTTTATGGGTCAGCCACTATGCCAGACATTGGGAAAATATAGAAGGATGAATTTGAACTCAAAAGGAATTTATATTCTATCAGAGATATGTATAGTATATGTGTTGTCTGTTAGTTTGTAAACGCACTTCTAGTACATAATTTTACTACCAAATCCTGTCTTACTGGGTATCCAATAGGTGCTAAATGTTTATATGCTATAGTGATGAGTTGCATAATCTGTACTGATCACTAATTTGAAGCTCTTTTAAAAATAATAATCAACCTGAATTTTCTGGTGAAGATTATCCTGAACTGCTGTCATAACCCCTTCCATTTCAGTAATAATCCATATGATTTGGCCATTTCTTTGATGTTTATTTGTTAACCAATTGCTTGCATTGCTATTATTGTTTTCTCCTTTCTCTCCTTTTTTGAGGATTCAGATTTCTGTTTGAATAAAAATGGTTGTTATCTTGCAAGTATTCTTTTATATTTAATATTCTGTGAATTGTATAAAATGTCATAATACAACTGCTTTTTGTAATTGGATAAAAGTATTAGGAAGTATGCTTATCCTCTAGGCTTACTTCAAGCAACTTTAGGATAACTCTAGTAGCAGATAGGATAACAGGGTTGATATATAACTAATCTTATTCCCACATGATTTTGATTTCTTCTGCTAGGTCTCTATGTTATAAAAACTTTTTATTTCACATAGATTGAAGAGTATGAGTATATTGTTGCTATGGTTCCTTTTTTAGATACTGTTTTCTGTACATTTTTGGGCATCTCAACTGCGATTATTCTCCCTATGATGCAACTGGCTACTTTCTTTGAAATTTCATTTGAATAGATTTGTGAGACTCCAGTCAAATTCATCCTAAATAGTTCGTGTTATGTACATCTCTGTGATCTAGAAACCCAAATGTCATTCTCAATACCATCTTTTTAACCATTTCTTCCCTTTCCATATCTGCTTTTCTCTTCTAAAATCCTTATCTTTGACTGACTGACTCCTTGTATCTTCTAAAACCCTGAGTTTATTAACCAAGACATCATAACATTTAGTAAATCTTTTTTAGGTTTCTTCTGGAAATTTCATTTTTTACTCACATGAATCACCAGAGATGGTAGTCACCTAGCTGACAAATATTGAGAGGTTGCCAGTCACATCTTGACACAGCATACCTCTCTATTATTAAGTTGACAAGGAATAATAACAGCTGATGTTTATATAACACTTTGAAGTTTTCAGTTATATACATGATCTCATTTGAGCCTTACAACACTATGAGACAGATACTATATATAATTCCCTTGTCCTGCCCTAAGTTTCAGGTTCCTGAGATGTTTAGTGACTCCCATAGGATATACACACAGGATCCTATGTATATATATCATATATATATATATATATACATATATATATATATCAAGGATTATTGGGAAATGCATCTGGGTCTGTTTCACACCATGTAAATGCTCATGGCTAGACCATGTTGATACTCCTTTAATAAGAAGTACCACTTCAACCTGTAACTTCTTCCTCTGGACTCTTGCTAGATTATCTCTCATCCTAAAGTAACTGAGGAGCCACATTGGCATTCCTTAAAGTATAAACAGCTGATTCTTCTTCAGCATATCTAGTTCCCTACTATGTAATAAAAGCCTCATTTCAGTTTCTTAGCATCAAGTGTCAGTAGTTTTTTTTTCTTCTTGGGGTCATTTTTTCTACCCTCCAACCTTCTCACATAGGTCAGGATTTTCCCTTTGCACTAAGGGTTTCTCTGTCATATACAACCCCTTGTACTGTATGGACATGTAATAATTAGTAAGTAACTAGAATATCATTAAAAACAAGTGGTACTGTAACCAAGAAGTATTTTAACATTTATCTATCTATCTATCTATCTATCTATCTATCTATCTATCTATCTATTTATTTATTACTTTAAAAAATGGGAATGGTACTTAAGAGAGTATTCTTTTGGGAAGAACTTTTTTAAGGGAAGATTTTACTAACTGTTCTATCACAGAATATCACCAATGCTATTATCATCATGATCGGGCAGTATTTATTGGACTACAATGACAGACAAAGTATTAAACATGTAGAAATAAGGCTGGTCTCAAAGCTACTTTCTCCTGAGATGGATGGTATCACACATACGCACCTTTTGGGCTTCAGTCCAAAATACATCTTCCAAATGAGTGGCAAACCCTTCACTTAACCATTCTTCAGTCCAATCTCGAGCCCCAATTGCTAAACCAAACCAGGCATGAGCAATTTCATGGCAAAGGCGTGTTCCACAGAGATGGCTTCCTCCAGGTAAGACACTCTGAGACAGGAAGATGATGTGTGGGCTGTATATAGTGAAGGACAAAATACATTACACTCCTGTTAGAACCTGCATCTCATGTCTATATTAAATATGTATGCCTTATTAGCCTTGTCAACCTATTATTACTACATGCATGTTAGATCATGACAAATACTTTGTAGCTCAGATTTTTTTTAGAAATAAGACTGCAGTTTGCTCCTTGGCAGTGATTCAGGCTAACATTTCTGCCAAGCAGTGGTATCAGTCATCAAATAACTATTACCTATAATATGTAACCTAAACCAAAGTTTTACATTTTAAAAATTATAAGGTTGATTTAGTTCTGCATCCACTGAAATCTGGACAGTAAAAAGAAAGGCAGGTATGAATGCATGACTATCAAATGGATGATCAAGGATCCTTAAGCCAAAAAAAGGCAATTTTTGTTGTTGTTAGTGATTTTTTTTAAGAGAAGTCTTATAGAGTAAAAGGAAAAATAAGAAAAAAATGGTAAAGAAAATTTCCATTTTACATTGGGGATGGTTATCAACTTGACAAACTAACAAACAGGTGCTCCAGAATATGTGAACTTTCCAAAAACACACATGAAGACCAACTCTATATAAAGAAAGCATTTTCAAGTGTACTCTATCATTTGACCAAAAACATTTCTCCCATCTGTGTATGTATATCCACATGATATAAGAAGGATAAGACAGGCAAAACTGTGTGTTAACCCGTACAAGTGTGGAAGAGAGGCCCCAACACCTGGATCAGACTTCTAGGTTTGTTGAAACCTTTACAAGTTATATATTCTTATCTGTAATACTTTGAATATCCTGATTGGAAGCAGAGGTGGGGTGGATGAAAGGAGAAAATGAAGAGAGAAGGTTCAGGAGTTGATTTCAATAGGGTAACTTTATTCTCATTTACGCACAACTCTTTTACAACCCCCTAGGAAGCATGTGGTCTAAACTATCTCCCCTCAATAGGCAGAACAAAGCAGTTTAGATACATTCCCATGTTAAGAAATTAAGCCCACATCTGTGTGCATGGGTTATTTCCTTCAGAAGACATGTGTTTGCTATCATTTAGACCCTGCCCAAGTCAACACTGTTTGGCAGTTTCTCCCTCACTCCTTTGCTTATGATTAAGGAAAACCCCACCTCTATTTCCTTTGCAACAAGTCCAACCATTCAGATCTGAGAGTTCAATGGAAAATATATTTGGGTGTGCCAAAATAGGTAAACCCAGATTTGAAACAATAATAGTGCCTGCATGCAAATGAAGCACAATTAACTAGGATCACAGATTTCGCCAGAAAAGACTAAAAGTACAGGGAGGAAAGTCAAGGACAAAAGGAGCAAGAATAAACAGCACCTCCTCAAATCCTGCCAAGAGTAAGGCAGATTAAAAGGAGAGAAAAAAGTTAAAAGAAAAGAAAATGAAGTGAGGCAGAGAAATGACCCACCTTTTTTATTGAGAAAAACACTTCTGTTGAGGAGCTTTACTGTACAGTGCGAGTATATCACTTTGGTCATTTTTAAGAAAATGACCCCTAGCTCTGACATGTACAATGCTAAAAGGGAAAACCACAGAAATGCACCAAGTAAATAACATTCCAGACATACTGCTGGCAGTATTTTGTCCTTCTGGCTAAACAAAACATGAGCAACTTCATGCCTTATAAACAGACTTATAAAAGAGCCTGAATTGTTAAGTATCAACTAGACATATAGATATACGGTCCTAATGTACACAAAAGATATTATGTCTATGTTATTATTTTTAATACAAAACCAATATACATAATAATTACTAAAAAATCTCTGCAATTTTTTTATGTTAAAAAAAACCCATCACCCTAATGTTCAAGTGTAACCTTTATGCTGTTTTCTTTTTCCCTCCCAGCACTTAAAAAAAATGTGTGAAAATATGTTTGTGAAAATATTAAAATCTTCAAGTGCCCAAAGGAGTGTACCAAAGCTGGAGCTATGTGGGTGTAATTTCATTTTCCAACTTTTAAAACATTTTTTAACAGAAATCATCTTTTAAAAGTCATAAGATTTTAGATTTGGAAGGGATCTTAGGGACAATTTAGCAATCGCCTCTACCAGCTCTACTCACTTTACAAATGAGGAAAGCAAGATTCAGACAGGTTAAATGACAGGTTAAGAAAACCTTAATGTTCTTTTTCCCTGCCATTAAGCTTCTTGGTAACAATACACTAAAACATTGCCATTTCAGTATGAGTCAGAACCATGGAATTCATAGATCCTGAATTTGAAGGGACTTCAGTAATTATCTAAATTATCTAAAGTTTCATTCATTCATTCAATAAGCATTTACTAGTATCCGGTATGTGCCCACTTCTATGCTGGATGCTGGATATACAAAGAAAAAAATAAAAGTTCCTCTTCTCAAGGAGTTTACATGGAGAAACAATATGTGTCAGTGAGTAAAATCACAATAGTGAAGAGGCACATTTTGTTGCATTCATTCTTGTATAGTTTTTTTTGAAAACTGAATACATGGGAGAAAGTCAGCACTCAAATCAAGCCTTAAAGGGGGAGAAGATGTAGTGCTTGAAATACTTAAATGAATACAGAAAAACTTTGTGCACCATTCAGATCCTTTGTTTCCTTTTTGATATTCACATGAATGAGCCCAAAAACAACTAAGGCAGGACTTGGAATATTAAAAAATACCCATAAATCCTCAAAAATACCCATGGACACCCAAACACCACCATAGGAAGAAACTGGATCAAATCCTCAACTATTGTACCAAATCTTTTTCTTTCTTTCCTTCTTCTGAACACAAAGATCCTGGATTTGCCTGTTATAGCCTCGCTTTTCTGGACCCTCTTAGTATTGTCTTCTGTGAAATGAGGAGTGGTAGATTACATAAATCTCTAAATTTGCTTATATTGCTTTTGATAGGGTTTAAGACTCATAGATTCCTTTGGAATAGGAACTTTCTGAGGAGAGTGATGTCCCAAATCCTCCAGTTTCCAATATTTTTTCCCCAATGGTAAGCACGTGTGTGATAAACTTGTAGTTGTTACATTTCTCTTGGCAGAATGCATTTCTTATCATACAAACTAAAAGATGAAATGAGATTTTTAAAAAATTGATATTGACTCTTATTCTTCATGACTGATACCTAAATCCTGTGCTTTACACATAGCTGATACATAACATTTTCTGAGATGCTGAAATTTAAGACATTTCTTATTTAAACAAAATTTTCTCTCTCTCTCTCTCTCTCTCTCTCTCTCTCTCTCTCTCTCTCTCTCT